>RWGY01001001.1:0-30000 GCA_007726485.1 Eragrostis curvula | reverse complement strand
TCGATGGATTTGAGCTTTCGGTCTGGCTCAACACTACGGATGGCAGGTCGAGGACTTGCCATCGCTCGAGCAGGCTCAAGTTCTATTCCAATGTCCTCAGTTGCTTAGAGTCCTCTCGGGAATGACTCGAGTCACTGATCTGTTCCTCGCTGTAAGTATTTTTGCATTGTGTCTCTATGATATATATTTCCCTTGCAGCATTTAGAACGAGATGTCAAGTTCTCTTTATTTGCAAAGGAAGGAGTTGAGATATATTAGTATACGCGTTTGACACTGGGAACTTCTATGTTCCAACCCAGTCCATGGTCCAAGTGGTCGTGTGCTCTGCATGCCATAGATTAACCTAGGTCCAAGGCTGTTTTATTTGAAAACAAAACTCAATAAAGATTAAAAAGGGGGCTGTGATAAAATATTAAATGTTGGATAAATAGTCCACACATTGGATATTATGTTCCAGGCTCATGCAGCCTTGTCTGAATAGTTGCTATTGGGAATTCTGGTTATTGCGTCATAGAAATTTCGTCTATATGGGCGTTGGTAACTTCCTTTTAGTTGCAGTCTTCTCTATTTCTAAAATCATGATTCTCTTCTTTCAGTCACCCAAAATGTGGGACAAATATGTCACTGTACGTGGCCATATATATATATATATATATATATATATATATATATATATATATATATATATATATATATATATATATATATATATATATATATATATATATATATATATATATATATATATATATATATAGGGTGAGTATATTCTATAGCCGGCTATAGAATAGCTTATTCTATAGTCACTTCTGTTTTGATTGAAATTTACACATCATGGTCAAGGACACGTGTCGTATGCAAAATTACAGCAAAAATCTAATAAAAACACATGACAAATTTGTCGTAAATCACTATAGTTAAACGTCGTAAATTACGATAACACAATTTTACGATAATTTTATCACGGATTTACGATAAATTTAAATAAATTTACGATATCAGCGTTCACACACGTTTTGAAAAATCAACCATGGTAAAACTATAGTAAATCACGTACCAAAATATCGTAAATCACTATACACGGATGTCGTAAATTACGATACAGAAGTGGCCACAGAATAAGTTATTCTGTAGCCAGCTATAGAATAATAGGTAGCTATATATATATATATATATTCGTTATGTGTCTCCTTGTGTGAACAAAGTAAAGCATCATTAAAATATTGAGTGAGGAGCATTAACTCAAAAATTGTTTTATTTGTTCTTATATCTCTTAACGTCTAATATTTTCAGTTGACATATGATGGCATCTGTCTATGCCAGCCTTCATACTTTGTGAACTTGATGGAGTTATTAATTTTGTGCAATTTTTAACGAGTCAGCACAAATTTTCTTTGTACTTTACATGTTCGTGACTGGTACCAAACTTGAGAATCTGAATATGACGGTAACATTTCAACTTAGTTGATTATTAATACATATTTGATTAATTATTTTCCTGAATCGATCATCTGTTGTAGATAATGCATGCATGAAACTTATGAGGCAGTTGAAGTGAATTTTGATTTTTTGGATGTAATGAAAATTGGTTTATTCTCTCAAGTCACTTTTTAAAGTTTGATGGACTCATGCATGGGGCCGCAGTTAAGTGAGACGCGGTTCCTTGAGTTTCTTATATCAAAGGCAAAGCTATTCCAGAAAGTTTAAGTTTCTATACATGATGAAAGCTCAATAGATATAGAGGTTGTCTAAAGAGATATCAAACTATGAAAAAGCTTCATCACAAGCAGAGGTTGTAGTCAACCTGTAAGTCCTCTTAACTTCTGAAATGCATTTATTTAATTATGTTATGCACATTCATTCGCAAAAAGTATACGTGTTTTATGCACACTGAAAAGGCACTGATTTTATGGATCTAGTTCTTACAAAAGTACTAGAAAAGCATGTTTCATCCATCCGGAATATCAATATTATAATATGACGATTTAATGTAAGGACGTGCTTCTAGTTCAACAAGGTTCAATACCTTGTGGCATGGTATAAACATATGTTTGCGTGCTCATATCTTGAAAAAAATGAAGTATAAAATGTCGACCCAGATGTGTATATGAAACATTTTTTTTAGCACAAAAGGAGCTGATATTGTTATATAAAATTTCAGACAACCTCAACTTTAAACAAATGTTTTGAAAAAAATCAATATATGGAGAGAGGCCAAGCATGTGGTATTATTTTCGTGTAATATTTTGTGAGCACCTTATTGTTGCAGGTTCTTATTTTTATCTACATAAGTTCGTCTAAACAAAAACCAAGTAAATATACATGATGTTGTGAGTTTTATAAACTTATCCATAAGGCTTGAATTTCCTTAGAACTACCTGGCTCATGATAGAAATACTTAAGTTACTCGGGGTTGATAATGAATGGTAAATAATACAGTATATCTATGTACAAAACTACTAACTAAATGGCTTACGAAAGCAAGATGCTCAAGTTACAAAATAATAACGATATATAGTTGCGAAATCACCGAATTCTATGATTTTTGCTCACAGCTGCAAATTGAAACGTGGACTGTAACTCCTTTTATTGTCATGTGTGTATTGCTTGATTAGCTGATGAATTGCCACAAGAGGCTGATAAAAATTTGTTTTTTTGCTTCACTGCAGTTTTCTTGGTTACCATTCTGAGACAGATGAAGATGTGCCTGAAAATTGATGGTGCATGTTTCGTGATAGGGAATAATAAAGAGTGTTTGACTGAGAAACCAAACAATGCCGAGCAGCTAGAATATGTGTTGTCGGGTTTACGACAGTTCGTTATGCTATGTAACCTTGAATGCTTGATACTGTTTGTGGAGCCTGTAAACCTGTTTTAATTTGGAGTTAATTGAATTGGTATTCAAATCAATGAAATGTGTTCGACTTGACACTGTAGCGAGCACTGACTGAGGCCTGTGCCAAGGGGCACTTCTAACGTCCGTCGTCTTCCACATGACTTTCTTTGTCCTTCCGCTATCGCGAGCCTCATTACTTCCCTTCCCATGCTCGCTATGACGTCGGAGCTGCGCCCTTTCGCCGCAAACATGCCAGATTGCCAGCGGCGCTGTCTGCTGCGCTCTTGCCACCTTTGAAAGCGACAAATAGCTGAAAGAAGAATTTGACGAGCACATCTGTAACAGATATACAGAAAACATGTGCTAGCTTTTCGTAATGTGCATATGCACAAGACCCGAATGGCAACTTCAAAAAAAGAAAAAAAACAGAGAAGAGATGGAGTATGATACCTTCACCCTTCACCGTTGATTCAAATCCCTAGCAAAAATCTTTCAGATTTGTTCGCTTGAAGGCGAGCCTACCATGGAGTAAAAGCCTTTCCCTTTCATCCGAAACCAGAAACCCACTAGGCTAGACTGACACAACGGGCCGCACAAAGTTCATCATTACCCCTGGAAACTGACAAACGGGTCCAATAACCCGAAAAAGAAACTGGCGCCGCAGGACACGCGAGCCGCGCCCCTCCTGGTCACCTCCAGCAAAACGCTGCTGCTGTCCGTGCCAGATTGCCAGCGGCGCTGTCTACTGCGCTCTCGCCACCTTTGGAAGCGACAGTAGCTTCGCCGCAAACAGTAGCATCCCCTCGCCTCAGAAGCTTCCACGCCTTGCCGCTGGTGAGTCAGTGACGGCATGGACCTTGAGGCTTGAGCAAGATATCGGTAAGCAGCAGATTACCATTGGATAAAGGCCATGATGAGTCAGAGACACGTCGGGCGCTACACTCCATTCTCCGTTTCACGTCTCGGCAAGCACTCAGGCCGCGGTATAAACTCTCCCCAGCTCTGCTGCTTGTCCTCGCCCAGTTCACTCTTAACTAAGCTGATCAGTTCGTGTTGCACACGCTTTGCACATCCCACCTGCAAAAGCTGCGTCCCCGGAGCTGTTCGACTTGGTTCTCGAGGACAGAAACATCCTTCGGGAGGTTCTGTTCAACGTCGAGTGTCATACACACACACACACACACACACACACACACACCCATATCATATAAGATTCTTAGTTTTCCTGCCATACTGTTCATCTACAGCGCAACAGTAGCCCGGCACCCGTTTTTCGCCGTCCGATCTCACGCGCGAAGCCATCCGCCCGTCCGTCCCCGCAGCTTTCCCAATCGTCCGATCTGCGCATCCGTCGGTCCACGCTCTCTGATTCCCGATCCTTCTCGGGCCATCCTCGCCTGCTTCCCCCCGACGACGGCGCCGCCGTGCTCTCCTTTCCCATCTTTCTCGAGCCTTCCCTGCCCGCCTCCTCCCGACGACGGCGCCTCATCGCTGCTTCTGATCCACCAAACAGCGCCCTCCGATGTCTGCTCGCTAAACAAATCTCGCTTCCACTGCCCCTGTGCAAGAATCACTGTCGCACAAGCCGATTTGGCCCTGCTTGCGACGGTCCCCGCAACCGATCTCCGCCGTACTTCGCCGCGCCGCTCATCTTGGGAGCTCCCTCATTCGCCGTACCCGATTCAAGATAGAGTAGCCGTGCTTTGCCGCGCCGCTCCTCCTTGAAGCCGATTCAACTTCAAGTGCCCGTGCTTCGTTGTGCTGCTATACTCCTGGTCCTAGGAGACCTCGATACGCCGAGACCAAATCAGGGTAAGTGTCCCCGCAAGATGATTCAGTTGTTTACTTCCGTAGGATTTGTGTCTCCTTCTCCCGTATGCTAATTTGGGCGTTGTACACATTGACTACTGTTGACTCCGGCTGGGACGACATCAGCATCCTATTTGTGTTCCACAGGTGTTGTACAGCGGTGATATCCTGATGCTCAACTGACTTGTGGTACGTCCTCTCTCAAATTCCTTCTGTTAGGCCTTGCTTAAATGATTTGTGTCAGAATTCATATCTATTTCCTTTTGATGGGTCTTAGTGAAAAATCAATTTGAGTCATATATAAACAGATACATAAGTAAAGTACCGCTGCCATCACCCATTCTGCAATCATAGTACGTATTTTGGTTCATTTGCAGTATGCCCGGTTTAGTCTGATAGTCTGGCAATGTGCGAATGCTGAATTTTCATATCATATACTATCATCCTGCACCTTAAACTTGCAGCTGCCAATGGTTCCTTTTACTGAAAGAATCATGTAACTTCCTCTAAATAATATGCTACTTAAATTTTGCTTCAGGTTTATCTCCCCCATCCCTATCGATCATGATCCAATTCTACCCTACGCATAAAGTTCATACACTTGATTCTCTGTCTTGACAAATTCGCACATGATCTACCTAAATGTATATTGTATAACCGTGTTATGCTCATTATAAACAACATAATGGTTGGTCTCGGTTGGGTTACTGCGATCGCTGATCATCCAATCTGGGATTAATGTCCAGCCTTAGTGATATATCAACACGTAATTCTCCCCGCATTAGTAGGTCACTGACAACGACATCCTCTTATCCAGGTTATTAGTAAAATGTCGTTCAGTGTCAGTTACTGATTGTGTGTCTTTTGCTGTTCTCTGACTTAACTAACCGATTCCATTACATATTTTACACTCTAGAGGATGCATTTACTATTTCACCTGGTGGGATATTACTGACCCTTGGTGAGACATCAGATACTATAATGTTCGTGGTAAAAGCAGGAAGCTGTTGCTTTCAGGTTAGTATTGGATGCTTGCATTTGTAATCCTTGCATGCATTTAAATGTTTTTCTTGCCTTACAAATGTGATTTTTTTTATTACACACAGCAGAGGGGACTACTGCTCATGTGATTAATGTGTCATCTAATGGAATAACGTCATTCTCTGCTCAAGCTTCAAGATCTCATAATGCTTGTCGCAAACGAAGGCAGGCTTGGCTCCACATATTTCTCACTTCCAGGTTAGTGTTATGTGCCTAAATTTGTATTATCTTTTTTTCTGTACATGTTCTGCTTGGCTTACAGTATTGCTGAAGGCATTTTTCCGTGCACAACAGATATTCCGTCAGTTCGCTAAGTAGACTTACTTTACTGAGGGACAACTAAGGTTGGTTCCTGCTTCATGGATCTAACTTGCAGATTGATGACGACTTCCCTACACAGTTCCATTTGCCATCAAGAAACTCTATGGGCCGCCGTATATCTGATTGTCTGCTCCAGTTATTGGTACATAATCACTCTATCGATCCTGTGTTTTCTTTTCATGCTACCCCCTTCTTATTATTACTTCTTTGATTTGCTTCACCAATTTCTTGCATGATGCTGCTTTTAAGATGTATATGTTCAATCGTTAGTATGGCCATACTCTGTTGAATAATACATTAAAACAATTTCCCTGGTGAGATTTATTTTGGATTTCTTCAAAGATCCCAAAGATATTTTACGAATGCAGATGTAATGAGAAAAGATACATGATGTATAAAATATGTTGTACCACACTACCATGATGTATTTTAATGTTTCGAGTGAACCCATGTTTGCGAAATATCAACATTCATATTTAGCCATGCAAGTCAAACTGAAACGTAAGAGCTTTATAATATCAACATGTAAGTCTTTGTTTTTTTTTTTTGGGGTCCTAACTGCTTTGTATTTCTTTTATGTGTCTGTGCATAATGGTTCGTTCAAAGATTGTTTACGATGATTTAGTGCAACAGATGCAAAGAATGCTTGCAAGTTGACATGAACGACCTTTTATTGAAGACTGGCTACCCAATATTTTGTCATGGAGTAGATTTACCGTTGAAGTGATGCCTCTTCAACAGCTACAAAGGAATTTATTTTAGTCTATCTAGATGCCGTCAGGCAAGTGAATTTATCGTGCTCGCATTCTGTGCATACCAAAACAAAATGGCGACTTATGTCAACATATAAATGATATTTTCATCTATAATGTTAGACTGGGTCTTCTGATTCATTTGCCTTTCTATCTCCGTCAAGCAAGTGAATTTATCGTGCTATCGCATTCTGTGCATACCAAAACAAAATGGCGACTTATGTCAACATATAAATGATATTTTCATCTATAATGTTAGACTGGGTCTACTGATTCATTTGCCTTTTTATCTCATATAGAAAAACATTATACAGATAGGAAAATATTTTTCTTCAACATTGTAATATTTGTAAATACATTATTTCATAACTGGTGTAATGATACCCGCGGCAACGCGCGGGGTTTTGGCTAGTATATATTATGTTATTCTAATTGTTTTCGTACTTGTCATTTTAGACCATGCCGCAAGGTGGATCCAGAACAAGTAATGATGCGAGGCTGATTCCACAACAATGTCGCTGAGGGCTTCTCCATTTAAAATAACTGGACGTGTCTATGATGAAGTAATTTCTTCTGAAGTTCCTGGTGGTTGCAGCAATGTTCTCTGTTATTTGAATTACCTCAGCAAGTTTTACTCAGCCGACTATGAGAATCTTCTCTGTAAGCATTGGACTGGCGTACATGTTTTGGATCGTCACCTCAACCTTTTGTGGGTCAGGTTTTTCTGAATAAAATAAATAATTTTGTTGGAGCAGATTGATCAGTGAAACGAGGTATTAGCTAGAGATATTAAGTCACCAGCCAAATCAACTGATGTTTTGGTAGTACGTACGTACTATGTGTTTGTGCACTGAAATATTAGTGTGTCACGCACGAATTGATGCGGACGGTGTTCCAATTTCTCCACGTGTATGCCTTTCACATCTCTGAAAAACTTCAATTTTTACTGGTCGTCCTCACCAAGTGTGTAGTAATTACATGGCCATGAGTAGTTATTTCATGACTCATCAGAAATAAAGCAAGACGTTTGGCCTACTTTCTGGACTCTGAAATAAAACATGGAGTTCCTGTGTGTTACTAGTCGCACAAATCAAATGGCACTTTTGTCTTTTTCATATAACCTTCTGTGTTTATTTCTAAGCCAAATGCAAAATACAATGTTTCAAAATCGATTAGCGTCAAATAAAAGAGTAAAATCTCAATACACCACATTTTGTGATACTAGTCTCAAAACACCATAATATTTTAGCTTGGCCCACGTAAGCATTGGTTTGTTTTGTGTTTCACTTGGGCCCCATTCTAAGTCTTGCAACCTTGGGTGGTACTCACCTCAGCCTGACTTCATCGTAGCGCATGAAATAGATGGAGCTTTGGTCAGGAATGAAAAAAAAGTGAATCGAAGCTCACCAATCCACCCATTTTGCTGTCATCTCTGCCATTGGAAGGTCACATACATCACTGTATGTTGTCCCTGGAGCCGTATACCTTAGTCCATTGTCCCCGGGCAACTTGGAACGAATCTTTTGTTTTACCCCTCCCCCCGGTGAACAAATGTATCGGGAACCTTTTAAGGCTGAAGAGGTGGCTCGGGGAGCACGTTCGACCCTGCACAGGTAGCAGTGGTAACTGACAAGATAACGGGGTGATAGGAAACTGTCCGATGTGTTGGCCTTGGGAGATATGTAGGGCAGGGGTTTACATGCATGTAGTGCCTGGGTTAGCATGCAAGGGAGGTGAGGGCGGACTTGGCGGGGGATTTGGCTAGAACAGAAAGCAAGAGCAAGTGAAGAAGCCACAATACAAAGAAGAAAAATGGCTGCCATTGGATTGATCCACTGAAGGAAAATGTACATTTTCTATTAATTGAAAGGTAGAGCCCGTGATTTTTTTTTGTGATCTATCTAGGTTCCAACATGTTGTGTTGAGTTGCATGCACCAACCAGTTCACCCAAGAGCCTAAGCTGATGGGGGGGAGGTGGACAATTCACTTATGGTTCAACACTCCCCCTCACGTGCAGCTCTCGTGGGCGCAAACATGGAAATAGGAGTGGCGCAACGGAATATGCGGTCACCAGGTCTTGAACTCAAGATCTCTGGCTCCGATACCATGTTGAGTTGCATACACCAACCGGTTCACCAAAAGCGCAGATGGGGAGAGGTGGGCAATTCACTCATGGTTCAACATGTTGTTCTCCTCTTCAGTTATCTGAAACGAATGTGAATCTGCCGTGGAATAGCATGAAAATTACGAATAGCACGTAGGATATTATCTTGAAATAATTCAAAATTTGGTTAAATGAATTGGTCGATAATTTCTTTTCAAGTATTGAGCTGTATTCTTATAAAGCTCAGCCTTTGCCCCCAGCACAACTCTCTCTGAAGGGAGGCAGCAGTTGTCAGAGCCTCTCTCTCTGAGTGCCCCTATGCTAGAGTTTGGATCGCTATAGTTTCAGATTGGCGTTGAGATC
The DNA here is from genome assembly GCA_007726485.1 of Eragrostis curvula. NCBI lineage: Eukaryota > Viridiplantae > Streptophyta > Magnoliopsida > Poales > Poaceae > Eragrostis > Eragrostis curvula. The sequence continues at coordinate 20,773 of RWGY01001001.1, read as the reverse complement.
CGCTGGGGAGCCAAGGAAAGAGAGAGGAGGACATGTGAGTGCGATAGTCTGTCCTGGTCTTGCTTGCGTGCGATGACAGAGATTGTGCGAGCAAGCTTTAAAGAGTACATGAAATAAATCGCATGCTCATCTCATTAAGCAGAAACATAAAGAAAACATACATAGCTGAGATCTGATCACCAGATAGATCTAGCTTACAACACAGTAGTACTATGATACAATAGAATTAATCAAGGATTATTAGCCTCCAGAAAGATCTTCCTGTTAAGACTAATTCTTCTGTTGATTTGTTTGGAGGAACTCATCAGCGTAGATCGATCGCATCTCTCTTGACACGGATCTTCTCGATCTTATCCATCAGATCACAGGAAGAATTGCCGTTCGAGTTCTTCAACAGCTCCTCATTGAGTTGGATCTCTAGCCTGGAGATCATAGCCTCAAGAACCCTAGCCTGCAGATATACAATGTATAAGGTTAAGAGAACAAACCCTGCTCGTGTATTACATTGAAATTGGAGAAGGATGAGCCTCTTACTTGGCGTTTGGGGCAACGGTGGTAGACTTTCAGGAGGCGGACCACCTGAGCAACCGGCGCTGGCTCCTCGCCGTCGGCGGCCGGAATGGTTTTCCCGTTATGTAGACAGCGTACACACTTCATCGATCAGTTGTGCATCGGACACACAGCAGCGTGAGTGTTGCGTATGTATACTTGTGTCGTCGCCACACGCCCGCGTGCCAAAAAACCAAACCAAGAAAACGAACGACGTTCTTGCTTGTTGGAAGTGAACGAGCTGCATGAACGTTCACCAGAAAAATTCCAGAAGAAGTACAACCGTTCTGACTGTAATTCATGGAGGCAGCTTCGATGAACAGTGTCAAAACAAAATCGAGACAGGCATACAGCCAATGATGGATGTATATATGAGCCGTTACACTAAGGCACATGTGCAACCTTTCCCATTGAAAATGATTGAGGAATCAAACTGGTGATCATAAAGCTAAGTTATATGTTCAGAATAGTCTTTGTAAAAGTGATACAAGAGGAGTCATTTTTATATTTTATTTGAAAAGGTTTATATAAAAAATCATCATACCGTAGATGGTGCCTAAATCGTTTATATGCAACATCTTCTTATCGATATATTCATATCACCATATTTGCCCAAGTTTAGCTAGTTATTGCTTGAATGCGCTCCATATTATGATTTATGAGTAGCTTTTAGACTATTTCGGTACGGAGGAAGGGAGATCACACATCTCTATGTGAATATTAAGCATGATTTATTGCTAGAATTAATTTCATGCTAAATATTTAGTGTGCCACTAAAGCAACAATTGAACTGTTCAGAGAGGACATAGAATAGAGCACCTTTTTTTTTGGGGGGAATAGAACACCTATTTTCGATAAGGAGAAGAAAACACCAATCCATATGCACAAACCAAGTGTGTTTACTGGTACTAATATTTTTTGTACTGTTATCTAGCTCTCTTCAATAAGTAGCACCAATAATTAAGTACTACCAATCAAACAGTAGTACTTATAATTAAGTACTACTAATCAAACAATAGTTCCTATGTCATACCCTAATTTCTGGAGCATGTTGTGCATCATGTATCAGTCCCTGGATCAGTAGCTGATACGCACAAGAACACAGATATGGTAATCTAAAGCATACTTCGTATAGGTAAATAGTTTAGTACCTGATTTAAAGCCCTTAGTGGCGGTACGACAAGGATTCTGAAGTATCCTAGTCCTTCCGACCAACTGATGGCTGAGCAGACAAACAGCGGAAAACACGACCCAAGCCACAGGCAGACTTGAGATGCAGAAACGAAAACCCGTCGCCGTCGTTTCCTACGAAGGCTTCTCTGACTAAAACCACAAATGCAAGAGCGTGAGTACATAAGGTACTCCGCAAGCCCTACACTACACAAGGGTAAATATACATGCATATTTGGTCTTAGCAAGGAGAAGGCTGTATGGTTCCTTTGCCGAAAACCCGTTTTGATGCAGGGTTCACTAAAGCAGTCAAGGATTTACAGATCAAAACATGAGATTTCATTGTCAATATTTTAGTTGGTTGGCCCTGGGGGAGTATATACATTCCCGCCAGTTCCCATGTTTTAATTGGGCCTTCTGACCTCAAGGATCATACCGACCCGGCATCCTTGCCAAAACTTCCAAAACACGGATTGACTACAACCCACTCACACGTCAAGGATAGAGAGAGATGGCTAATCTCAAAAGCGCATAACCATAATGTGCCATATGCCGTGGCAACGTCCATCCGGATGAATTGTTATCCTCTGCAGAGGTTGTACAGCTTTCCCCACGGGCTATGCACTCTTGTACGGAGAGTGACATAACGCTTAGTCCATCTTCTCTGAGCACTTCGCAAAACCACCACGGAATCACACTCAGGGGCCTATGACAATGAATTGTCACACTACGGCACAACACACCTTTAACAGGTGCATTCGTGCTCCCGCAACGAGTTGCAGGATCCAAGTACAAACAAGGACGGGCGGCTTTCCCAAGCACTGACAGTGGGTTCCGCGACCAGACCACGGGTACGTTTCCCGAGTCTTCTCCTGAGCTTCCGTTGCTACTACCAGCCTCCGGTGGTGTTACAAGGGTACCCAAGAAGGTAGGATAAGTCCTGCCCATTCAGGTTCCGTGGTTGTACGGGAATCATTAGGTTTACGGTCAAGAGAACCGGTCCTTATGTGGCCGGGCAAGCACCATATCCCACACTGGTGGGCTATCACACTATCCACATCACCTCATCAGTGGTCTTGCCCGCAGTCCAACCCATTCCCATCATCAGCTCCATCTTCATCACCTAACACGGTTGTGCTACTCCCATACCCAAGTATTTACTCACACCACTAAACTCATTTAACACATTTTCAAAAGCAAGTGTGTGAGAGGTGTGGCAATGTAGAAACATTGCGAGAGGTCCTAAGCATTTCTATTAGCAAGGAGATTGTACCATCATAGAAATGATGGAACTGTCCTAGGGTTATCAAGGAGATGGGTAAACAAGAGTAATCAAGGACTCTGGTATTTATGCCTATATAGTGGCATCATTACCAGCAAGCAAGTAGGTCATAGCTACACAAGCAGTAAAATAACAATCAATGCATATTACTAGAATAGGCCATATAGGTGCGATGCGAAAACAATAGGTTCAATCATGATCAAGGAGATGTAGAGCTTGCCTGACAAACGCTTTCCTAATCTTCGAGTTCTGGGTCTTCGAGCTCTGTTGTCGAAGTCGAGGTCTTCGAGTCTTTTCTTGGAGCTTGTATCTTCTGAATCTTTCTTGTAGCTTGGATTCTTTGGATTCTTCTAGATCTCCCTCGGTTCTCGCGTGAACTAGCGTATAAAGAATAAGCGTATAAACAAATTACCGCAAAAGAAAATAAAGATCGAAAAGAACATATAAGATTTCGATTAAACTCCAATTAAGAATCAATAGAATTCCTGTGAAGAGTAGAGGCATGAAACATGCACGATGCAGTATATTTAATGCAGGGCATGTTATGCGTCATAGGTGATATACCTGGCCTTGTAAGGGCCATATTCACCTAGACAAGTTATTAGTTTCTTATGTTCTCTAATATATGAACATGGGTGTGTGGTTATGCATACGAGCTCTGCTAGTTGAACACCTTAGGGTGAAGGGTGATGAGATTCACATGCTTGCTTGATGGTGATTGCGTGCATATCTAATATGCAAGCTTCTATATTATTTCTATAAAAGAACATGCATGAATGCAGGTGAAAGTGTATGCAGCGGGTGTACGTGATTATGCGTGATATGAATGCACGACTGCGGAGAAATCAACAAGGTCAAAGATTAAGAACAAATTGGCAATTAGAATAACGATAAAATAATTATTCAAACAATACTCGATAAAAGATTACTTATAAAAGAAGACGATAAAGCGATAGGGCTTGATAAGGAATTGGTGATAGCATCGGAATAGGTGTTGGGGGCAGGGTTAGGTTTAAGCTTGATTGGGCGAGGATTAATCAAGGCTAGGTTCGGAGTCGAACTCAGAATATAGAAGGTTGCGGCATTTAGAAGCGATACCGCCTGAAAGATTTATCGCTAGCGGGTAAATAAATTAATGTGCGGTATAGGAATGGAGCAGGGTGCGGGTTGTCATGTGGAAGGTACTAGACGAATAGCACCGCAGAATTGGTTAGGTTTGGGTGAGCAACAATCGTGGCATGCGAGTTTGACATCGCATGATTGCCGAAAAAGGGGATATAATAGGTTAGAGGGGTTTTTAGGACATTGATGACGCCTAGGTATGATGTGGGGTTCCAATAGTAGTACCATGATGTACTACGCGTTTCTACGAATCCGTGAGCGCAAGAATCGCTCAAAACGGAGTTATGGTTGAAAAGATATGGGTATTTAAAGATCTGGGGATTATTTGTAATTACAAAGGATTTATTTGTAATTACAGAAAGGTTTTAAGGACTGATTTGCAAGGTCAGAAAGTTTTAGGGACCAATATGTAATTTTGGAAAAGTTTGGGGGCCTAGGTGTAAATAGATGAGGACCAAAACATAATTACAGAAAAGTTTAAGGACTTTTCTGTAAAAAGATAGGGCTCAAACATAATTACAGAAAGGTCAAGGGTTTATTTGTAAAGGATCAGGGCTAAAAGGTATTTACAGAAAAGATTGAGGGGGTCTTCTGTAAAAAGGCAGGAACAAATCATAAATTCAGAAAAGCCTGAGGGCTTATTTGCAAAATGTACAGGGTTGGGAATTTCCTGGGATTTATGGATTTATTTTTGTATTGAAAAACCCATGGACTCGGTCCACGGGCTCTGTGGACCGTGCTGGGGCGGCGGTTCACGGGTCCATGGTGGACCATGGGCGAGGTGCGCGGCGACGGGTGGCCGGAGACCTCACCGGCGGCGCGTCCGAAGGGCTAGGGGTGGTGGGGCCTCGTCGCGGAGAGGGAGGGTGCGACGGGGAAGCGTTTGGAGATGCGTGTTGACGACGGGAAGCAACGGTGCGTCGGAAATGGCTCGCCGGAGTTGGGAGAAGCGGCGGCGTTCGATGTGAACTCGCGTGCGAGCCGAGAGGGAGGAAGAGAAGTTGCGCGTGAGAGAGAGAGTGGTTCGGGGAGCCTCACCGTGTGCTCAACGGCGACGGAGGAGGACGGGAGGCTGCTGGTCGACGGGGAAAAAGGCGGCGGAGCTAGGTCGTCGTCGATCTCCTTACGCGCTGCTCTGCTGCGCGGGCCGTTGCGATGATGGGGCGGCGCGCGGAGCGGGGGTGCTCGCGGGGCAGAGGATGGAGGAGGAGGTGTGCTTCCGCGGTGGCCGGAGAGCTCACCGGAGAGTTCGTCGGCGCGGAAGTGAGAGAGCAGAGGAAGAGGAGGCTCGCGGGCGCGGGGATGAAGGGGCTCGGCCCGTTTTATGGCGGAGGAGCCGTGGCGGCCAAGGCATCGGCTGCGTAGCCGCTACGGCGTTGCCCGGCAAAGCAGCGGGAGCGGGTCGGGGCGGTAGGGGCCGGCGGCCGGCGGCGCGCCGCGTGGAGGAAGAAGACGCTGACCGCGAGGGCCCACATGGCGGTGAGAGAGGGGGACGGGAACGCGGGCTGGGCTGGTGTGCGCGCGCTGGGCCGGAGGGGAGAGGGGCGCGGCCCAAAAAGGAAGAGCGCGGCCCACTGCCGAAAATAAAAGGAAGAAAAAAGAGGAGCAGGCTGGGCCGGAAGGGGTTTTCGGCCCGAGAGGTTAAGGTAAGAGAAATTGGCTTTCTTTTTACTGGGTTTTGAATTTGAAAGGATTTCAAATTCAAACAAACACAAAGATTGAATAAACACTCAAAATAAAGACAATAAAATCCAGATATGCACATGGTGAAGTTTTTTGCAAAATTTCAAAATCAAAGCCTTTTAAATTCAAGTGTGTTTGATAAACTTGAGACAAATTTATTTAATTTGTTGTAAATTCGAAATGGATCATATTTTTAGTATATTTAAACGAATGCAAACACTTGAGCACTTGTTTTATTATTTCAAAATTTCAAATTCAGCTAGGTTTGATTTATTTGGTGAATTTTATTTTCAAAAATCATTGGAAGGAAAGAGATCGGACAAAAATTTAAATTTGGAGTGATTTTTATTCCCTTTTTGATTTTTCCTTTTCTTTTTCTTCTTGGCTCCAAAAGTGAGGGTATTACATCCTATAATTAAGTACTACCAATTAAACCAGAGAGAGACATTGGCCACTTATTAAGTACTACCAATATTAAACGATTAGGCCAGTCTCAATGGGCCTTTCATCAACATTAAATAAGGTGCCACATCAACAAAATAGATGACATGGCACATCAATTAAGATGAAAGAGGAGAAGTTCCTTTCATTCTAATGAAAGGAAGTTGGCACGGTTTCATATATATGAAAGCTTATTGAAAGACCCATTGAGAGTAAAAACTTTCATCCTAACATGTTTTGACCAATCTCAATGCAAGAATTTAATATTATACTTGCTTATGAAACCGTGAGATGAAATTGTGCATTGAGAGAGACCATTTCATTTATCATGTGAAAACTCTAAATCTGATGTGGCACCTTTGAAAAGTGTGAAATGAAAGTATCCACTGAGACTGGCCTTAGTGTGCGGGGGAGTAGGATATAATCCTGCAATATTACTTTCAAACTTGCTTAAATGAATTGGTCGAGATTTTTTATGAAAATGAGTGATGGGCTGTATTCCTAAATCTCAGTCTTTATTACCCCAGTATATTTTTTAGTGTTTCCACACAAAGATTTTCTGGATCACCGTTTTAGGACGCGTCTCCCACGTTTTTATTCCAAACCAAGGCTACCGTTGGACCTGTTTTGTCCCGTGTCTCGCGCTGGTGTGTCAGCACAGCCCCGCTCAACTCAATCGTATCCATTTCCTCCCGTCTTGTTTTTGCCCCACGCGCCATCCCGCCCCACTCGTCTAGAGTTCTGCTAGGGTTCCGTTCCAATCTCTCCTTCACCTTCGACCTTGCCCTGCGCTCTGTTATCTGTTTTTGCGTGTATTTGTCCCATCCACTCATGATTAAAGTCGACCTCGTGATGATGGTTTTGCCTCAATCCTTCCAAGTCCCCAGACATGGGCTCGATCAAATTCAGTGACTGATGGCACAAGGTATGTCTTCAGTGAATATTTCTTGTACCCTGATGAATCACTACTACTGTGTATAGCTAACACACACACGAGCCCGCGCCCGAGCACACACACACACACCCCAATATTGTCTGGTTCTGTTATTCTAATTGTTTCCATACTCATCATTTTAGACCAAGCTGCAAGGTCGATGGAGGAACAAGTCATATGAACAGAGGCTGATCAACAACACTTTGCTGAGGGATTCTGCATGGCCAGTGTCAAGGATGAAGTAAATTCTAATATCTTCGACAAGATTTACTCAGCCGGCTATGAGCCACTTCTTTGTAAATATTGGACCAGTATCCATGTCTTGGATTGATGTCACCTGAACCTTTTATGGGCCAGTTTATTTTGAATAAAATAAATAATCTTGTTGGAGCAGACCGATCAGTCAAACAAGGTATTAGTTAGGATATTAAATTACCGCTGTAGTGTTTAACCGACAAAGTCATTGAAAACACTCGACTAACGGGCGAGACACCCCAAAGTCATTGACGCAGTGATGGAAGAGGTGTTCCATTTCTTGAAGCGCATGCTTCAACATCTTTGAAACTTTGATTTTTGCTGGTTTTGAAAACCGCTCTGCCCAACCCGTCTACACATACAATGCTACACACATCACGACGACGACAACGTACGCGCTTCATCCATCAGTTATGCATCGGACACACAGCAGCGTCAGTGTTGCGTATACTTGTGTCGTCGCCACGCATCGGTGAGCCAAAAAAAAAAAAGAAAAGAAAACGAATGACGCTCTTGCTTGTTGGAAGTGAACGAGCTGCATGAACGTTCACACCAGAAAAATTCCAGAAGTAGCTTTTAGATTATTTCGGTACAGAGGGAGTTAGATCACATCTCCATGTCAATATTAAGCATGATTTATTGATAGAATTAATTTGATGCTAAATATTTAGTTTGCCACTAAATCAACAATTGAACTGTTCAGAGAGGACATAGAAGAGAACACCTTTTTTTTTTTTGCGGGCAATAGAACACCTATTTTCGATAAGGAGAAGAAAACACCAACCCATATGCACAAACCAAGTGTGTTTACTGGTACTAACATTTTTTGTACTGTTATCTAGCTCTCTGCAATTAGTAGCACCAATAATTAAGTACTACCAATCAAACAGTAGTACCTATAATTAAGTACTACCAATCTAACATTAGTACCTATAATTAAGTACTACCAATTAAACCACAGAGATTGGCTACTTATTAAGTACTACCAATTAATTGATTAGTGTGTAGGGGAGTAGGATATAATCTTGAAATATTACTTTCAAACTTGCTTAAATGAATTGATCGAGATTTTTTACAAAAATGTGTGATGGGCTGTATTCCTAAATCTCAGTCTTTATTACATAGCTGTATTCCTAAATCTCAGTCTTTGTTGCCCAGTATATTTAGTGTTCCCACAAAAAGATTTTCTGGATCACAGTTTTCGGACGCGTCTCCCACGTTTTTGGTACAAACCAAGGCTACCGTTGGACCTGTTTTGTCTCGTGTCTCAGCACAACCCCGCTCAACTCTCGTTTTTGCCCCACGCCGCCATTCCCCCCATTCGTCTAGAATTCTGCTCGGGTTCCGTTCCAATCGCTCCTTCCACCTTCGACCTTGCCCTGCGCAGAGGATGGCATCCCCATCGCCGGCCACGCCGCCGGCCGACGGGAGGGACCTCCTGACCTCCCTCCCGGAAGAGATGGTCTCTCAGATCCTTGAGCGCCTCCCCGTCAAGGACGCCGTCCGCACCTCCGCCCTGGCCACGCCATGGCGCCGCCGCTGGGCGAGTTGCCCTGGCCTCCGCTTCGCGTTCTCCGGCGGCGACCGTCCAGCCGCCGTGGACGCCGTCCTCGCCGCCTACGCCTGCATCTTCTGCGAGTTGTTCCTCGTGGTTCCGATAGGGTGGGCTGCGAGGTGGGTCGGCGCCATCACCGCCAAGGGCGTCAAGTCGCTGATGCTGAGCTTCGTGATCAACAGCAGGTTCAAGTCCGTCCTGCCCCCGCAACTCTTCTCCTGTACCACCATCACCAAGCTAGAGCTCCTGGGCTGCTACATGCCACCCCTTCCTGCCTTCTTCCAGGGCTTCCCCAAGCTCGTGGACCTCCGCCTCGAGGAGATCACCTTCTCTAAGCATGGAAGAAAAACCGTGGAGATGCTGATAGCCACGTCTCCGTCACTCACTGTTTTACGCATCATTGACCCTGTGATCCAGAGGGACGGCGACAGTGCTCCATATGAAGACTGGGTGATTCAGGCGCCAAAGCTGACATCCATTGAGATCAGCTCGCGAGAGGACTACGGATGGCAGGTCGAGGACTTGCCATCGCTCGAGCAGGCTGAAGTTCTCCTCCAAGGCCATCAGTTGCTCAGAGTTCTCTCGGCAATGACACGAGTCACTGATCTGTTCGTTGATGTAAGTTTCTTCTTCCCATTGCTTCTCTCTATTAGTATGATGTTGCCCCCTTGCAGAACTTAGAACGAGATGTCAAGCTAGTTCTCTTTATTTGCATAGGAAGGAGTTTTGCTATTTTTATATGCTCTTTTGACACTTTAGGAATTTGATATGTATGTTCTAACTTCTAAACCAGTCCATGGTCTAAGTGGTTGTCTGCTCTGCATGCCATTGATTAAACTAGGTCCTAGGCTGTTATATTTGACATCAAAACTGCAACAAAATTCAAAGGGGGCTGTGGTAAACTATTAAATGGTGGATAAATAGTCCACACATAGATACTTATGTTCCAGGATAGTATATATCTGAACAATGCATTTATGAAATAGCTATTCGTAATTCAGGTTATTGCGTCTAAATTTTGTCGGTATGGGCGTTTGTATTTTCCTATTAGTTGGAGTCTTATCTATTTCTGGAACCAGGATTCTCCTTTTTCAGTCACCCAGAATGTGGGGCAAATATGTCACCATACTAGGCAGTATATATTTTCGTTACGTGTTTCCTCATGTAAACAAAATAAAGCTTCATTAACATACTGAGAAAGGAGCATAAAACTATAAAATTACCTGTTTTTGCTTAATCAGATATTTCTTAACATCTAATTATTTTATTTTTGGCTCAGTTAACATATGATGGTATCCTTCTACGCCAGCCCTCATACTTTGTGAACCTGACGGAGTTATCAATTTGTGCAATGTTTAACCAATCAGCACAAATTTTATCCGTACTTTACATGATCATGAGTGCTCCCAAACTTGATAATCTGCATATCACGGTAATGTTTCTACTTCGTTGATTCTTAATACATATATATCCATTCATTATTTTCCTGATTGGATCTTCTGTTGTAGATAATGCATGAAACTTATGAAGACGAAGTTGAAGTGGATATGACATTTCTGGATGTAAAGAAGACAGGTTTATTATCCCAACTCAAATTCTGTAAGTTTGATGGAGTCATGAGGCACTCAAGTGAGATGCAGTTCCTTGAGTTCCTTATATCAAAGGCAAAATTACTTCAGAAAGTTGAAGTTTCTTTACATGAGGAAAGCTTAACAGATACAGAGGTTCTTTCCACTGAGATATCGAACTTTGAAAAAGCTTCATCATGTGCAGAGATCATAGTCAACTCGTAAGTTTTCGTAACTTCTGAATTGCATTTAATTATCTTACGCACATTATAAAATCACTGATTTTATGGATCCAGTTCTTACGAAACTAGAAAAGCATGTTTCATCATCCATGGAATATCAATAGTATAATACAAGAATTTAACATAAGGAAGTGCTGCTTCTATTTTCAACAAGGTTCCATACGTTGCGCCATGTTATAAAGTAATATTTTGTATGTATTTATGTGTTCCATATGTTGAACAAAATGGAGTATAACATGTCGACCCAGAACACTGTGTATATTAAACATTTTGATTAGCACGGAAGAAGCTGATATATTGTTATATTGTTAAACATTTTCTGCTGCAATATTTGCAGCATGATTGTAATCCCTATGAGTAATGAAGAGAAGGGATCTTGGTCTAAAAAAAAAAGACATCCTGAACGTTAAACAAGATGTAAGATGCTTAAGTGACAAAATACTAACTACAGTTGTGAAATCACCGAGTTTTATGATTTTTTCTTACAGCTCAAAATGAAACATGGACTGTAAATCTTTTAGTGTCATATGTGTTATTGCTTCATCAGTTGAATTGCCAAAAGATGCTGACAAAAAAAAAATCTTTTTTGCTTCAATGCAGTTTTCTTGGTTACCATTCTGAGATGTCATCAGATGAAGATGAACCAGAAAATTGATGGTGATTCATGGCAGGGAATAATAAAGAGTGTTTGACTAAGAAACCAAACGATGCTAGAAGTTGTATCGGGTATAAGACAGATGTTATGCTATGTAACCTTGAATGCTTATTGTGTCATGCAGCCCGTACACCGATTTAATGTTGAGTTAATTGAACCGTTATTCAAATCTTTTAAATATGTTCTTATTGACACTGCATTGAGCACTAAGAGCAGGTATTATGAGCGGCGTAGAGCCGGCTAGGTCTGACGTGGAGGAGAAAAAAAATAGGAGAGAGAGTGGAGCGGGCGGTATGCGAGGCGCTCGCTCGAGCGGGCGTAGACGCGCTGCGCATGCGGCTATATTGGCTAGGCACGCTGCTCTGCCTTAAAACTAGTGGGGTCCACCACCAACATGCATGCGGTCGTACGCCGGCAGCCGGCGCAACCGTAAAACTTGCTCTAAGGCCTGTGAGAAGGGCACATATACGGGCGCCGGCGTTCTAGTGCTGGTGGTAGTAATTGAGGAGGGGTGAGGAGGGTGGAGGCCATGGAAGTCTGGGAAAGAGGTAGAGAGAATGGTTTTCTGGAAGAACAATTAATTTATGTTTCGTTCAGCACTAATAAGTGCCTAAATTTTAGTTGGTAGCTAGTTTATTTCAAGTCATCAAGATATCTGCATTCACTGTTCACTGAAATCGAGGGGTGTTGGCATTGTCTCGTGTGCCAACTGCGTATGATTAAAAATTTGACGGTTCCATGGAAAGGAACCCCGACATCACTTGTTTGACAACAATTTTTTTTCTTGTTCTACCGTGTTGTAGCTAGCTAGACAATTACAAGATTTTATCAGAATGGATTGCGATGCTGTGATGATGTGCAATCCAACTATCGGACGATAAAACAAATATATATCACTATGTATAAACGTAGATTGGCTCATATATAGATTGCGATGACGACGCATCATGTATACTTCAAAACTCGAACTGCATCTTCAGCAAAAAAGAACTAATAATCCGAAAATTTTCTGTAACTGTTTTCCAAGATAGTAGAACCCTCTCTAGTTTTATGTTAATGAAGCAATAGGCTAACAAAGGCCAGCAGCACACATACGTCATTAAGCCAGTGAGGTGCTTGCTACAATAATAACTCACTAAGACACAATATTAATATAGCTTCATCATATGACTATCCCTGGAGGGTGAACTTGACGTAGATGTTGGTGGTAGTATACATAGAGTATCTACAAAAGCTTCAAAGCATCATTATTCGAAGTCTGCTGTTGAAGTTTCACCAGCCAACAAAAACCCTCAATACCAGTGCAATAGAGCAGGATATGATACCGGATGGGCGTTTTCTTACTGAGACTACTATGGCACATAGTGTCGCTCGCATTCTCACCACCAACAAAGATGGGCATTTCGTCCCATTGAATATGGAGTGTATATTCAGGCTCTTGGTCTGTTCGTAGTGATGCCAGCCTTGCTGCCATGAAGACTTGTTGATGGAATAGCAGTACTGGATCGTCCGACGACCCTAACCCCTAGCTAGAAGGGAGGCAGCAGCTGTCAGAGCCTCTCTCTGAGTGCACCTTACGCTAGAGTTTCGATCTTTCAGTTTGGCGGTGAGATCCACTGGGGAGCCGAGGAAAGAGAGAGGAGCTCGTGTGAGTGCGATAGTCCGTCCTGGTCTTGTTTGCGTGCGATGGCAGAGATTGTGCGAGCGAGCTTTAAACAGCACAGGAAATAAATCGCATGCTCATCTCATTTTTAAGCACAAACATAAAGAAAACATACATAGCTGAGATCTGATCTAGCTTACAACACAGTAGTACTCAGTGGAGGAGCTAGGATATTGGAAATGGGTGTTCAAACTTATCAGTATATCAAAAACCATACTGAGAACTTAAGCAATCTTCTCCAAATTTCAAAGATTAATCTTTTGTGGACTATAAACACGACATTTACATCAAGATATCCATCATTTACCTTCACTCTTTGTGTATATCTGTATTGTACTTTAAGCATTGTTGTTGTTTCGCCAAAAATTATGGGTGTTCAGTTGAACACCCTTGGTACATGCTAGCTCCGTCCCTGGTAGTACTACGATACAGAAGAATCAAGGCTTATATTAGCCTCCAAAAAGACTAAAAAGGCTCCATTTCTTTCCTGTTAAGACTATTTTTTCTGATGATTTCTTTGGAGAAACTCATCAATGTGGATCGATCGCATCTCTCTTGGCACGGATCTTCTCGATCTTATCCATCAGATCACAGCAAGAAGAGCCGTCCGAGTTCTTGGACAGCTCCTCGTTGAGTTGGATCTCTAGCCTGGAGATCATAGCCTCAAGAACCCTAGCCTGCAGATACATGAATGTGTAAGGTTAAGAGAACAAACCCCTGCTTGCGTATTACATAGAATAAATTGGATAAGGATGTGTCTCTTACACGGCGTTTGGAGCAACGACGGTAGACTTTCAGGATGCGGACCTCCTGAGCAACCGGTCTTGGCCTCTCGCCGCCGGCGGCCGGAATGGTTTTCACGTGATGAGGCGGAGCCATGGCTTGCTTGAGTGGATCGAGGAATTCGTCTAGACAATGTGTGTTTCTTGCTGTGTGAGCCAAGAGCGTTGAGGGAGAGGAAAGTAGGGTATGCGGGTTCTTATAGCCCTAGGGATGGCGGAAACGAGAGTATTTGGCTAGCCTCTCCGAACGGCTCTCTCTCGCTCGCTCCAAATTAGCAACCGCGTTCTTGTTAGCTGTTTAATTAACTCTTTGGCGCGGGGAGTGCATCCTCACGGAATGCGTATGAATGTGTTGTTCAAAAGCGGCCAAGCCTGGACTATGAATGCTGGATACGGCCGTTTCAATCGACCCCTGCTCCTTCTTCCCCTGGCGCCGCGTTCTTACTAATGAGTAATGAACCAGTCATAACTGCTAGTTATTATTTGATCATCGTGCACTGGCGCCGCCCCTTTCTCTTTCCTTTTGTTCTTTTCTTTCCTTTTCTACTATATAGATGACATACTGTTTGATGGAGTTTTCTCATTCACACGTTCTAATATTTTCTCGCTGGCCCATGAAAAACAATGTGAAGTCGAGCCTTGGTGCATGCATGGTTTGTACATACACTGCCAAAGCTCATCAAGTGGCACACGTATCCCGCCTGTATATGAGTATATGAATCGTATATACTTTTTTTTGCCGGATAGATGAACGCATGGTGATGTCCACCAACCATTTATGACACTACGTGAATGAACACGAACTTATCACTTCGTTTGAAATTCAAAGTGCCAACGTCATCTCCTGGCCATACAGCAACGGCCCCGTGGACGTCGCTCCGTCAAGCCTGTAGAGGCCGCGGCGCTCGGGCGCGTCTCCGAATTGCAGAGTGCAAAGTTCAGTTTTACCATCAAGAGTGCAAAGTACAGTTTTACCAACGTCATTCATGTAGCCATGCTACAGTCAGAGATCGCAATGCAAAGTTCAGAGGGCAGTTCGACAAGACAAATTCAGAGTAGATCAGTGATTGCAAATTTCAGAGATTGCAATTCAGTAGAAGAGCATTAAAAAATTATAGAGCATTTTGTCAGGCCATGTTTAGAGTGAATCTTCAATGCAAACATCAGAATATTTAGTAGGGAAGTGCGGTCCAGTTACAACGATCAAATATTCAGAAAATGCAGTAAAGAGAAACGTCGGTCATGTAGTGTAATACCCTACTTTCCAGAGCTAAAAAGAAAAAGAAAAGAAAAGGAATAAATAAATAAATAAACTCAAAAAGAGATAAAAATCACTCCAAATTTGAACCTTTTCTAAACTCTTACCTTCCATGAATTTTTCCAAAACAAAATTCACTAAATAAATTAAACTTAGTTTGAATCTGGAAATTTTGAAAGATAAAACTTGTGCTCAAGTGTTTGCGTTCATTTAAAAAAATGAACTAAAAATTGGAAGCTTTTGAATTTACAACAAATTAAATAAATTTGTTCTAGTTTGAGTTAGTGCATATTCAATTTTCAAAAAGTTTAAATTTTAAAACTTGCACAAATGTCACCATATGCATTTCTGCCTTTTATTTGATTTATTTTGGGTGTTTGATCAATCTTTGTTTTTGTTTGAATTTGAAATTCATTCAAATTCAAAGTCCAGAAAAGATCAAATCAATCCCCTTTTCTCCTAAGCTTTCGGGCCGAAACCTCTTCTCTGGCCCAGCCCGCGGCTCCCTCTCCCTCTCCCTTCCGCGCCGGCCTGCTCCAACCTGCGCTAGCCCAGCAGCGGCCCAGCCCAGCACCGACAGCCCGCCTCCTCCTCCTCCCGCCGACAGGTGGACCCCACCCGTCGGGATCGTCTTCCACGCGGAGCGCCGCCGCTCGCCGGCCCCTACCGCCGACCCGCCTCCGCCGTTCCCGGGTCCGGTCGCGCACCGCCTTACTGTGCAGCTTGGCCGCCACGGAACCTCGCCTATAAAGGAAGCAGCGACCCCTCCTTTCCCCTCCATTTCTCTCTCCCTCACCTCACTCTCCTCTCCTCCCTTCCCCGTCGATCTCTCGCCTCCGGTCTCCCCCGCGCAGCTCGAAGCCACGGTGAGCTTCACCGCGACCCCCTCTCCCCTTTTCCCCTCTCCTTTTCCCTCTGCTCCTCTTCCGCGAGCCCGCCATCGAGCACCGCCCTTCCGCCCTCGTCTCCACCGGCGCCGACGAGTTCTCCGGCAGCGCCCGGCCGAGCCGAGGCGCGCACCGCCTTCGCCATGCCCCCGCGCGCCCGGGCAGCAACACGCGCACGCGAAAGCCTCCCTCGTCGCCCATTCCCGTCGCACACCGCCACGGCTCACAACTCCGGCGAGCCGTCGCGACCCCTCCATTGCTCCTCGTCGTCTATACGCACCTCCAAACGCTACCCCGTCGCCTCCTCCTTTTCCGCGACGAGGTCCCGCCGCTTGGAATGCATTGCGGACGCCGGCGGCGAGCCCTCCGGCCAACTGCCGCCGCGCGCCACCCTCCGGTCTACATACACCGAGTCGTGGACCCGGTCCACGAGCCCATGGACCCGGTGCACGCCTTTTCCAATATAAAAATAATTCCTAAAACCCTGAAAAATCCCCAGCCCTTGACACTTTACAGATAAGCCCTCGAGCTTTTCTGTAACTATGTTTAAGCCCAACATTTTTACAGAAAAGTACCCAAACTATTCTGTAATTATGTTTCAACCCCTATCATTTTACACTCAGACCCCTAAACCTTTTCATAATTATGAATGGATCCCTGAAAAATTTCTGTAATCAAAATTAAGCCCCTGAAATTCTTTTTATAATTACAAATTAGCCCTCTCACCTTCAAATACCCATATCTTTTTATTCCGAACTCCGTTTTGGGTGATTCTCGCGCCCACGAGTTCGTGGAATCGCGAAGTACCTCATGGTACTGTCCATAAAGCCCCACACTAGGTCTAGAAATCATTGATCTTCCAAAACACCCCTCCCTTCTTATGTCCTTTCTCGGCTAATCATGCGACGATGATCCCGCATGTCGCAAATATTTGCGCATGTAAACCTAACCCATCCCGTGATGCCATTCCACCTAATATCTCCCACACCCCTCACTTCATCATCATATAACCTATCCATTCTTTTACTCGCTATCATTGAATCTAACGATCGTTCGTATCCAATTCACTCCCAATCATCTCCCCTTGATCCACCGATCTGTTCCCGTGAATAATCTTTATTCGAGTTCTATCAGATTTATCTGCTATTTTAATTGCTATTCGGCTTTATTTGATTATCGGTATTTTATCTGTGAGTCATGCATTCATGGCATCGCGATCACGTGCATGTACGCTAGTTATGCATGATCATACGCATGCACCTGCACGATAAATAAACAATAGTTTAATCTTAATAATCAAGTAGTAAATAATTAACCGATAATCACCGTAAAATAATAATATAATCACATAGGAAATTAAATGGCACACCAGCACCCTGTGCAGTGCTGCCAGAGTCTTTATGTGGGTCCCAGCCTATATAAAGACTTGAAACAGCAAGTGCACAGAATCATGCATAATCACGTGCACGAACCACTGTCATGCACTCAGTGCCTGGCAGTTAACTTAATAACTAAAATGTTATCTAATCACCGTTAGATTATCACCTCGAGCTACATAAACCCTTAAAAATGACACACCTCTCGCTTCGTATACAAGTAGCATAAACCTTTATACGGGTTACCGCCTGTATATAGTCTTTATGCCACAAATGTACGAAGTACACGTGCATCTCATCTGCATGCATCCTCACTTGCATTTCCTGCATGTTCATCTATAAGAATAAGATGGCAACGTGCATATGCACGTAATCACCATCAGTAGAGCATCTGCATCTCACCACCACCACCATAAGGTGTTCAACCCTCACCCGCCTAACCACACACACACCCATGTTCACATATTAGAGAAAATAGATAACTAATAACTTGTCTAGGTGAATATGGCCCTTACAAGGCCAGGTGTATCACCTATGACATGTAACCTGCCCTGCATTAAAGTGCTGCATCATACATAAATCATGCCTCTCATCATTCATCAAGTTTCCTCGGATCTTAGTCGGCTTTCCTCGATCTTTGTTTCTTTTGTTCCTTCATTTCTTTTGCGGTAGTTTATACGTACTGTTTTATGCGCTAGTTTACGCGAGAGTCGAGGAAGCGCCTGAAGATTTCGAAGAGCCGCTGAGGACTTGAAGCTCGAAGACCAACCCAGAGAGACAAGCTCCAAGCGCGAAGACCAACTCAAAGACAAGTTCGAAGCACAAGGAGCAAGTCAGAGAATCGAGCCTCGAGTCAGAGTTTGAAGATTAGGAAAGCGTTTGCAGGCAAGCCCTAACTCCTATTGATCATGCTGAACCCATGATTGCAAATGATCCTACTTAGAGCTTGTTTTCAAATGAAACCTGCATGGAATTTAAAATGATTTAAATGCTTAGAATGACCTAAGTTGTTGTTGATAGCCATTCCTTGATATTGCTTATCCAAATTCCCTTGATAAACCTAGGAATCCACCATCATTAATTCTTTAATGATGTGCTGGAACAATATGCTGCTTAGGACTCATTCACACTGTGTTTAATTAATCTTGCTCACATGTTTTTTTGGTGTAAAATGCGTGTGTCTTGGTGGTGTGTGTAAATGTGAAAATGGGTGGGAATAGTAGGTGCAACCCATAGTGGGGGTATATTTTAGACGGGAGCAAGCGAGGTAGTCCTCAGTGGGGAGGCTATCTCTGGGACGCTATCCCTCATTGGAGGGTAGCTATTGAAGATGCTTGCTTCGGTCGTATAAGGACCGGTTCGTGTACCGTCTGGCCTAGCACGCAGTGCAACCACGAGGCTCCTTTATGGGGGGAGTTTGGAACCACACCCTACTAGTGATCGCCCGGTACCACCAGGAGGCAGAGTGCAACCGAAAGCCAGGAGAAGACTTTGACGAGATTGGCGTCGGGTCCGGCAAGTGAAAGTGCGCTATGGCCAAGACATTCTATGATTATTATTGTGAAGCCCCTGGTCGCTGATTTTTCGGGGTGGTACCGAGGTGACACTAGGCAGGTACGGAACCATTAGTATGCCAGTCCAAACCGCCGAATTCCGGGGAGGACGGTATACCCTTGTGGGTAAAGTGTACAACCTCTGCAGAGGATAAGAATCTATCCGGATAGCCGTGTTCCACGGTATTGGACAACGCGAAAGCCATGGCCGTCACATGATTAGATTTTCTGCGTGAGTTATCCTTGGCGTGTGTGTTTTCGGAATACACCGGTTTGGAGCCGTGCGCTGGTTTCCTGCCAGCATAGCATAAAATTTGGGAACTGGCGGGAAAGTTTTATTCTCCCCCAGGGCCAACCAACCCCACTAAATTAATTACCATACCTGACTTAGTTTGCGAACTGGTTTTGTTTTTCAAAACAAACCCTTGCATGAAAAATTGGCTTTTCGGCCGATTGATGAAAACCCTCAGCCTTCCCCTTGATATCATCCCTTGCATATAATTACCCCTTGTGTTAGGGTTTGCTGAGTACCTTATGTACTCACGGGTTTGCCCGTATTGTTTTTAGTGAGAGAAGCCCCGTAGAAGACGACGGCGATTTGGTTTTCGTTCGCACTCAAGTCTGCCTGTAGGCTTGGGCCGTGTTTCCGCTGATTGTCTGCTTCACCAATAGTCGGTCGGACGGACTTGGATAGTTCTGTATCCTTGTCGAACCGCCGCTAAAGGTGATATCTCAGGTATTATATTATTTACCTATACGAAGTATGCTTTCGATTACCATATCTGTGTTCTTGTGCGTACCAGCTACTGATCCAGGGACTGGTACATGATGCACAACATGCTCCAGAAATTGGGGTATGACAGAGTGGTATCAGAGCCATACTTGACTGTAGGACGAAAACCTAGGACTAGTCGCGCTCGAAAAGACTATTTTCAAAACTATTTGCAAAATATTCCATATACCTTTCCCAATTCTTTTTAAAACTCCTCTGCTTTCTCCAACGTGAAGAGAAAAGGGAAGCCTCAACCAGAAGAGTTCACGTGCAGAAGCCTCCAGCTCAATGGACAGCCACGACTACGTGACTGTAGAAGTGGATGGAGTGTCATACCAGGTGTACCGCGCACCAGACATGGTTCCTGAACCCGAAGACAAGGTCAGATCTGCCAAGAAGACCTAGTACCAGATAAAGTGCTACAACTGTCGTGACCCGGACATCAGCTCTCCGACTGCCCCACATTTGGATTAGGCAAAGATGAAGAGGATGCAATTGACATGGAAAGAGATCTGCACTCACTTCCAGAGCCACCTGAAGACACTCGCTCAGCAGTGCAGGAGCGTGAAAGACAAGAAGTATGGAATAATATGGATAACACGCACCTGTCACTAACTCCCATCCTCGGGAGTATAATTGAAAAGGTTAAGCAGTTTGGAAGAATCAATGAAGAGTCTTAGCGAGAGAATCATCCGTCCCACACAGGACAAGCAGCCTCAAGAACCCTGACCAGAGCTGTAAACGGAAAGAAAGAAGAGCAAGCGAGCATCCGATCGAGTCGCATGCAAGAAGAACAAGAAACCCTGATCAAACCAGAAGTGTTTTATATGTCGGGAGCATGGGCACTTCGCAACGGATTG
Source organism: Eragrostis curvula (assembly GCA_007726485.1). Lineage (NCBI taxonomy): Eukaryota > Viridiplantae > Streptophyta > Magnoliopsida > Poales > Poaceae > Eragrostis > Eragrostis curvula. Next base: position 166 of record RWGY01001001.1, on the reverse strand, counting down.
CACTGAAACCCGTGAATAAACATTGCAAGGTAGCCAGGCTCCACCAACAGGCAGTCCTGTTGTGTGTGCCAGAATCTCATAAATAGGTTCCTCATGATGGGTGAATAAGAGTTTAGCTCATCAGCTGCAAGGATGTTATCCTCGTATAGGAGCTGTAGTAGCCGTG
>RWGY01000101.1:0-22148 GCA_007726485.1 Eragrostis curvula | reverse complement strand
TTATCTTAAGACATTATTAACGCACCTATATTACTAAGTGAAATAAACCCCCCCAGAGGTTATTAACATAAGGTCAACTACACAGGTTACTCCACCTGCATAGCCAAGGGTTACTCCACCCAACAAAGCAACAGGTTACCCACCTGTAAAACAAACGGGTTGCTCCACCCAAATCTGGTTACCCCATCAGATCCACCCAACCATTCCCACTAATCATGTGAGGATCCAGGCCGCTCCTGACCGTGAGCACGGCTGTCATGACAGTTTTACTTCTCTGCAGAGGTGCACAACTTTACCCACAAGGTGGTGATTTCATCATCCGTCGATGACTAAAGTCTCCATGTTGCCACTTCACACTACCGAAGGTGTGAGGCCAAGAGATCACCACATGGTCTTTCAAAGTGCTTCCCAGCCGGCAAACATCCCATGCTAAGGTTCCACCGCTGTGGGATTACGCCATCCAGACAGAAGCCCCCTCTTGCACCGTGGCTAGGATTACTCCATCCATCACCTAGGAATGAGATTACTCCATCCCACTCCTCTTCCTCGAATGCCGCCAAACTGGGAAGACAACACAATACTTGACCAAGTCTACCATAATCAACCTTGTGCTTTGTGCTGTTGTCCTGGGTTGCCGCTCCACGAACCGGTCCTTATGATCACAAGCAGGTACTACCAACAACCAACAGTACCATGACAGGCACATGTGCATACCCGCACCATCATCAACATCCTCCTGCTTGGATCACCTAAGTTCCATGTTGCTAAAAAGATTAACCGGTCCGTGAAGATTATGTTGAAGTGAACCATTAGTCAAGATTATTAGTCAAATTATTATCCATCCCAAGACAGCAAGCTAAGCATTACCTACCCATCCATATTATTATAAACCACACCCAGGCGACAAGGAGAAAGTAAAGGAACAGGATATGATACATGGGATTCAATTTAAACGCAATGCATAAAAACTAGAGGGAGAAAGAAATAGGTTCAGAATGCGTCAAGGGCACTTGCCTCAAAAGAAGTGCTGCTGCTCAGAGTCTTCATGTTCTTTGTTTTCATCTTGTTAGCTCTCGAACACGCGTTTCTAAATAACGGTAACATGCAAAGCACACAAAGCACAAACAATAAGAAACAGTACACCAAACAGTATCAAATTACTCTAATAACAGTACTAAATGATAGAGCTCAAGCCTACGATCACGTGAGCGTAAGAATCACTTAAAACGGAGTTACGAGCAAAAAGTTATGATGTTTGAAAGACTAAACACTAAATCTGGAAAAACAGAAACAGTCACGAAATGAAATGTGCGTGTTCCTGTTGATTGGATACATATTTTGGAACAAGGTTTCCACAAGAATATGCACAATGTTGTGGAACATGTTGGACACAAGGTGATTGGGGCACTGGTTTACCTGAAAAAGAGATCAAATGGTTGGATCTAGATGGGGTTGTTCTGGAACAGTTAACGGTGGCATTGCGTTCCTGGTCGATTCCTAAATGATCTCGACGAATCCTTTGGGGGACGCGTAGTATACTTTCTGGAACACAATATGGTGTTGAAGTTGGGTCAGAAACCTATAGGAATTGAGTGGAACACGGAAAACAATTACCATCAGGCGCGCTGGACAGATTCAGAACAGGAGTATTAGTCATTGCGAATTAGATCCCCGTCGAACCAGGTCAGATCTTGGGCTGAATTTTGGATATGTTGTAGATGACTCTATTGCGCACCTGCTGGCAAAATTTGGTTGCATTTGGATGGACGGATCGCCGGGAACGTTGATTCCAATATGTGACTGTGCTGCTGGACGCGAGGGTGGCGACGCGTGGCGGCAGCCTGACGGCGTGGGAGGGGTTTGGTGGGCAGGGAGGACGTGGAGAAGGCTCCCATATATGTAGAGGGGGTGGCCTAGGGTTTGGGAGGGGTTTGGGCTTGGCCCATAGGTGGGGAGGGGTGAGGAAAGGTGGGCCTCGGCCCAAACGGCAAGGAAATCGATGGGTAATTGAGATATGGTGGTGGGCTGCCTTTGTGTTTGGCCCAATAAGCCTTAGGGCCATGAGGAGGACGTGGGGAGGAGTCCAAACATTCATTGGAGAGGTGTAAGTGGTGTGCTAATGAAAGAAAAGGCGAGAATAAAGAAGAGGAAAGTATATTAGTCGAGTGCTAAATGAAGTTTTTCTTTCATTTTGTGCGAAAACGGTAAGTAGAATGAATGTGGATTGAATCATATCTTGGAAGTAAAATGTGAGAGACATCATATCAACAGGAATGAATGTATAGATGATGAGAGTGATGGTATAAAAGAAAATAGCACAAGCCATGGGGTCATAACGAACATGCACAAGCCTGAACTTACATTGATGCGAAAAGGAATAAAAACAAGAAAACTTCTAAACTCGATCTACGGAGTCATAGACGGAACTGAAGATCATGGTTGAATAGATCAATGTCCAAATATATAAATGCATTATGAGAGAAACATTGATTCGACTCAACGAAGATCCAAAATGACAAGGGATCAAAGAAATTTATATTAATGATACAAAAGATTGACTAGGTATAAGACATATGACACCCAAGTGATATCTATTATTTTAACATCCAACTTTATGTTATGTACCAATGACATGTGCACCTGCCATTGCATCAACATAAATTTGGTAATTAAAATAATATAATATCATTGCAATGGTTATGCCAATACTAAGGCCACAAGGTACCATGACTGATAAAGAGTTTACAGAATGGATAAACAGATTTGTTGGTGGTATATAGATATGACTGGAAATAGATAAACAAGAACACATGATGCTTTGATCGAATGGGTGACTATAGTTGAATTGAATGCTATTATGTTACAGCAACAGAAGTAGCAAGAGAAGTGTAGAAGATTTGTAGGACCCTTTTCATAACAGTGTGTTCTCCAAAGCAACGATGCATGGAGAGATGCACACATCGGTGTGGCAGAGTCGAATGGCGGTGTTGAGGAGCTTGGAGGGAAAGAGGAAGACGACCCGTGAGGCCTGATTTCCACGGGAGAAGCGAGATAGGAATGTGATGATCGATTTTTCATGATAGACGAGGATGAACGACAACTGTGGTGCGACTTTGGGTGTTGCACGATGCAGTGGCATGCATGTATTGTGCGTGCTAGGGTTTGCAGGGCGATGTGATATTCTTGACTGGATAGAGCAGGGCTTTGGTGTTTATTGAGGAGATGGGGGCATTGTGGGTCGTGGTTGACTAAACAAAGATACGATGGTAGCAAGCAAAGACATTGTCGCTAGACTCAAAACTTTAGTGGCGCTAGCTGCAGGTAGCATTGAGAGAGGAAGGAGCAAAATATCAGGACATCGGTATCGGGATCCAATGTTTTTCCATGTAAGTAGCTAGCAGGTAAAATAGAGATGGCCAAAAGAGAAAGGGAAAAGGGTGTCGCAAGCTGCAACATTGGGTCCCAATATAGCTACGTGTGTATATTACAAAGTAAGTCACGATAGATAGAAAATAACAAAGGAATGAAACGTCTGGGGTACAAGCTGATGGAGAGACATAAAGAAATTAGAAATGATTGAAAGTGCAGGCAGGTAGCTCGTTTGCTTGCAACTCAAATGATAGAAATAAGCAGAAAGAAAATGACAGAGTAGCATTAAGAGAGGTAAGGTTTGGCGAAAGCTAAATAGCAAGATAATGATAAGAGGAAAACAGTAGGGAGAAGGGTGATTGGGTGGTGATAGCGATGGTCTGTTGGATTGACTGCACACTAAGGAAGAAAGACATATAACTAGATAGATAGATAGATAGATAAAGAGCCTCGAGAAAAGATCAGCTGCTTGTTGTGGTGATACTATATCATTACAAACATCTAGTAGAAAGAGAGAGAAAGAAAAGATGATTGAACAATGAAATCAAGCTGCTCGCAGGTGGCTTGATTGCTTGCAAACAAATGTTAAAAATGAACAGAGTGTAGAACGGCATAGTAACAGCAAAGAGTATGGCTTGGTTGTACATAAGCTTCATGGCACGATCGAAGGAAAAGAAATTAGAATGGTAGATGAGATAAAAGAAAAGGAAACATAGGAGGAAAACAAAAGGCATGCAAAGATATTTTGATCGCATAGTTTTGTTGCACATAGATAGCTTGGTTGTTTGCACGTTGATGGAGAGAAGAGAAGAAGAGAAACAAACAGGATGACACCTTGGCCGAGATTAGGGCTAGGCTAGGAATTGCACTATTATCGATACTCAAAAACAAATTCGATCCACAAGATCACTATCGAATTTTGAAATTCATTTTTCACACCGAGAAGCACCTAATGCTGACTAACGAGCATGAATGCAACAAACAATTTATATAACCTATATTTATTTAGAAAATAATTCTTTTGCCTAAAGAAAAATGACAACAGTCGAATATTAAAGTTAAATTTTAAACTATTCCAAAAAGTTTTAAAATTTATTGAAATTTGAGTCACATTCCAAAATTTGAAATTTTGGGGTGTGACAGTCCAGGGCGGTGAGGTTCTCGAGGCGGAGCTCGGGCAAGCGCCGCCCAGACGTGGCGCCATCGGCGCGAGAGGACGCTGGTGCGCGCCGCGGCTGCGGTCGAGCGGAGGTTCAGGAGGATGCTGTGGAGGAGGTCGTCGGAGGAGGCGCGCAACGAGCCAAGCCGTCGCCAACATCTGCAAACGTGATGCTTGCTCGCCTATGACGCGACGCGGCACGTTTTTGCTGCGCCCTGCGAACCCGTCTTCTCTTGTGTTCATTTTTCAAGAATTTTTCCTGATGATTTGGATTTTAGAGGAGGTGATTTGCCGTGCAATCGAAACGGAGAAAAATTGCCTGCGGACCGTCCGCAAATGCTCACCGTGTGGCCCCGCTCTGGATGCGTGCCGCGTGGACGCAACGTGGGAATCCAACGAGAGAGGCGCCATTGCTCCCGCACGGCTCGACCCTCTCCCAGGCGACGCCCTCGGCTTGAGGCATTCGGCTCCAGTCGAACAAAGGGCTCGAGCTCGATCTGCCCCCGCTGACATTGGCTGCGCGAGCGCCATCAGAAGCGCCAAAGAACGGCGACGGCCTACTATCCGTGCATCAAGCTTCTTCGCGTGCAGCGAGGCTGCGGAACGACCGGTCGTCGAGCACGTCAAGGCCTCAACCCTCAGCAACGGGAAGGCGACGGTTACTTGAGCAGTTAGTAGAGGAACGGTGCCACGGTCGCCCTCGACATCCAGGACGACCTTGTCAGCACGGCGCGATCGCCGCGGAGCTCGGCGTCATGTTCAACAACGCCTGCGTCCTAGGATCCCTGGCATGGCCGGCGCTGGGTCCATCGACCTCGCAAACTGTAACCAGTAGCCTGACTCCCCACACCCGTAAACTGTTTTCAAGGCAGCCGTCGACGTCAATAAGATGGTAATTAGAGGTGGTCCTCGAGCCGATGGACATCGCAGGGAGAAGATGGTTGCGAGCGGCTCCCGGCGGCCGGCGGCGGCCGTGGAGGATAGAACGGCGTTTGCGTTGAGCCGAACTCGGAGCTGAGCGGGGCCGAGCCGTGGGAGACACAGGGGAGCTGTGCATTGGCTAGCGTTGATTGGTGTAGGCCTCCACGCGGCAGGAATCTACGCAAGCAGGGCTGATGCGAACTGTCCGCACTTAATTTTTGTCCATGGAAAACGCCCCTAACCATTTATCTTTTTCCATTCTGTCGTTTCCGAATCCGTTTCAGTTTAAGGTTCTGTGGATGCAGAATTCAGTTGCTCATTGGCGTACTGGTGCCGTCGGTCGCCACGGCGCTGCGACGGTACGGTGTCGTTCTCCATCGCGGCTTGCCAAGCTCGTGCACACAGGCCTATCGGCATGAGTCGCCTGAGCGTGCACACGGGCAGCCGCGAGCAGCTTGACATTCGCTCTTCGGAGGCCACGCCAGTGCATGCACGCGTCGTGGCCAAAGCCAGAACTTCTGTAAACCTGCACGGTGTGCCGGACAAAAGCCATGCCGCCGTCCAGGGAGCTAGCGCTAGGTTGCCATGACCCATGACATGAGCCTCACGGTGATCGCGCGCAGGGACCGCAGGCAGGAGGACAAGGCCGCGACACAGGACGGCAGGCGATGGTGGCGAGGTCACGTACGGACGGCCATGAACGGCGGCGGCGCCATGCCATCGTTCCCGCGCTACGGCAGCCACGCGTAAGCCATGGACGTGGTGGCCGATCGTGGCTGGGCTACTAGTCTTAATGACAGTGAAGTTGTCCGTCGACGAAAGCTCTGGAGAGCGCGGCGGCAAGAAGCAAATACTAGCCGGCATCTAACAAAAAAAAACTATACGGAGTATATATAACATAGCAGGATTTACTGCACAAAGAACACAGCCATATTTTATCAGTTAAGCAGAGGAGTACGACTGAATCGCCGGCCACCACAACATGATTACATACACAACAATCAAAAGAATGAACAATAATCCTTCTGAGAAGTGATCCAGCCACACAACTGGACATGCATCATGGACAGGAAGAACAACATGAGTTGCGTAGATTCGAAAGTCGAAATACAGGCAGATTCATGACAGAACGATCGAACAACCCTAGAGTAGCTTGCTGTTGTTGACCACCTTGCTATTGCCTTGCCACGTCGACTTCTTGATGGCTTCTTGCATGCTAGCCGTAGGTCGTCGAACTCCAGATCGATCTGCTGTTCTTGGCTCGATTCTTGCGCGGTGCGTCCACCACCTCACAGCGAGCATCTTGTTCTTCAGCAGCGGTCTTCAAGTCTTGCTGCGTCGCGACTTCTTGGCGTCTCGGTCTGTTCGCTCTTGCTCCGATCAGACGTTGCCGTCGAGGTTCCTCCTGGCTCCCGCGTCGCTCTTCTTGCTTCAACCAGATCGGAGGAATCGCTTGTGCGCGACACCGAACCGATCGTTCTCGACCTTCTCCCACACAGGGAAGGGAACGTTGCGATCCGCGGTCCAAACATCCTCGCGCTTGTAGGCTTCATGGCACAGCGTGTCCGCGACCTGGTTGCCCTCACGGTAGACGTGGGCCGTGGCGAACCTCCACGGAGTCGAAGCAGCCGAGGACCCCGACGATCTCGTCCTCCATGGCGCGCGTGATGCGCGTCATCCTCGACTCGCCGCGCAAAAGCCGCACCAGCGTCAGATCGTCCCCCTCCACGACGAGATGGTGGCACCCGTTGTCCAGGGCCAAGTGCAATCCGCGAAGCATAGCCCCCGGGCCTCCACCTCGCCGATGCACGCGTGCTCCGTCCGTTCGGCGAACGCGAGGATGACGCGACCGGTGCAGTCGCGGATGGCGCCGCCGATGCTCGCTCGCCCTGATCCGTCGTGGTACACCGATCCGTCGAAGTTCAGCTTCCACCAGCCGGGGCGTGGTGGTGTCCACCTCACGAGCACGAAGGGAGGTGGTGGCGGAGGTGCAGGACGCGAGGGGAAGCCGCCGGCGAAGTGGCCGATGGAAGGATGGCGTGGAGAGAAGGCGTGGACGTGGTGATGCACCAGCGCCGCCATCGATCACCGGAGGGAGAGGGAGAAAGGGCAGACGAGAGGGGAAGGGAGGGAGGGAGTAAAACGCATTCTCGCACCTACCTTCTGAGCGGACCTTATCCTGGCCGTCCATTTTCGCCTGACCCCGCGCCTCGATCGACGTTTTGACTGCCAATGTTTTACCTTGCTCCCCCGGTCCCCTCCACTTGCCCGTTTTTTCCCCTCTCCGCCGCCGTCACCTCACCCAACTTTTTCATCTTCCCCACCGGCACTTTATCTGTTCGTTCCCCCCATCTTTTTGTTTCCCCGGCAGATCCGCACCCAAGATTCCTTTCGGCATGTTGCATTCCGCATCACTCATCCTCCAATAATTTCTGCCATTTACAAATTTGCTGTGTGATAACTCGCATCCTCATTTGATTCATTCCGTTTCCTGTTTTGGTTTTCATCAGATTCGCTGTATCAAAGTATTGGATTCGTTCCGTTTTTAAATTGACGCAAATCATCAGGTTTTCCCGATTGCCATCGATTTCCGCCTAATTTCCTCCTTTTGTATTGCTCTATGTGATGCACCTTCTGTACACGTGCCCTCTTCTAATACTGTAAGGTTGTACAGAATTGGGAGTCCCGACGGCGTTCCATGGATTCTGCAGCTTCAGACTCCCAAATCAACTTGGCTCTACTACTTTTTCTGATCTTCCCTTGTCACCATTTCCTCACTTTGGTATGGGTACGTCATCAGTTCCTGCACCTCACCCTGCGACAGGTTACTTTTCTTCTCCTTCCCATTCTAATAGACATGATTCTATTTTTTTCCCCACTGCTGATAGTGCAAGTTGGGTACACAAAGTCTACCCTGACTACATGATTTCTTCTGTATTTTTAGATATGGTAATGTTTCCCTATACCAACATATTCATGTTTGTATTGACAGGATGCTATGCTATACTGTTTTGTTGATCAATAAACTTTATTCATAGTTAAACGACCAATCAAAGATATTGTTTCATGCATGGTTAAACACCACATTATTTACCATATTGCTGTGGCCATGAATTTAATTAGTATACCATGTCAGCTCTCATCCTCATTACACATCCTTTTCTTAGTTGGCATTCAACATACTTTCAATTTTTACCCATATCATTTCCCAGGTAATTTTATCTGCCCTCGACTTCGTGTATGTGATGCACACAACACCATGCAATCTAGTACTTATTTGATCCAAATGAATTTTCATCCACCTGCATGATAAGCATGTCTTCCTTGATATAAAAAGATTGTTAGACAAATTTCATGAAGCACTTTGCATGCTCCTATACATCCATCAATGGTCATATAAATCATTCCGGCTCTTGGGATCCAGGGACAGCATCTGCAGCAAATCCGCAGCCTCTGGAGCAAATCCAGTTAAGAAAACTGTGATCCAACCGGAACCTGCTCGACTTCTTCGGTGCTGGGCGCGGCCGGGCCGTCGATGGCGGAGGTGCTGGGCACGGACGGACGGAGGAGCAGGGCGCGGCCAGGCCCACGGCGGGCTGGGAGCGGTGCAGCGCGGCCACACGGAGTTGCAGGGCGCGGCGCGCAGCGGGCGGCGGGCAGAGAAAGGCGCGACAAGCGCCCCACGGCCCTCTCCTTCGACCACTCCGGCGACCACCTCCACGGCGCGACGACATCGCCGCCGAATCTGCGACATCCCATCTCCGCCATCCCTTACCTCGCTCCCTCGCGCGCGGCGCCATCCCCTTCCCCGGGCTCACTCCTCTCTCTCTTTCTTCCTTTCAGGCTCGGATTCCGTTCGGTCTTACAGGAAGACTCAGGTTCGCCCTTGGAAGGTTCATCCTCCGGCGGCTCCGGCTGAGGGCGCTACTGCTGAGGTCGAGACTACTACGCCGACTTGATGACGAGCCTCATCGCCGAGGCGGCGGCGGCGGAGCCCGTAAAGGCGCCAGCACCAGGTAGGGTCGACGTCGCGGCAGGAGAGATGACGGCGTCGGAGGTCGCTTCAAGGTCGCGGGCGCGGGTCGCCTTGAGGTCGCCGGAGGTCGCTCCAAGGTCCCTGGCTGCGGTGGAGTGCTGCGGAGGGGATGCAGAGCGCGGCGGCGAGGAAGACGCCGGAGCACGTGCTGGAGACACCCGAGTAGGAGCAGGTGCTCACCGCAGCCAACTCGCCCAACGGCATCCAGGTCGCGGTCGCGAGTTGCCTCGAGGTCGTCGTCGCCGGCTCCCTCATGTTGCTCTGGTCCTCTCCGTCAGATCTGTGGGGCTCGCCGGCGGCTGTCGTGGCATCAGCTGGTGGCCGTTGCCCTCCTCCCGATGGCAGGCGTGGAACATCCAGAACCGGCTCCCAACAACGCCGCAAGCACGAACGCCCGCTGCCCGTCGCACGCGTCGCCCACCGGCGTCCTCCTACCGCAGCGCCATGCCGCACGCTGTGGCCCAGGGGGCGGGCCTGGTGGCGCTCTCCATGGTGGCTCGACACGTCCCGGCGTGGGAATTGCATGGCACTCAAGCGCCGGCGAGTTTCCCCTCATCGGACTCCGGCCGGCCGCTGCCGCTGCCCGCCGGGTCATGGGTGGGCCCCTCCTCCCGTCAGATCGTGGACCCGCCTCCCTTGCTATCAGATTCAAACTGCTAGGGGACAAATCGTGGAAAGAAGAAAAGCAAAAGGGAAAGGGAAAAAGCACATAAAAAAGGTCGCATTAGTCCAAATCGTGCACTACTCTTGTTCTGTTGTGGTTGGAACACTCCACCAATCCGTGGTTGCTTCGGTCGTTGCACAGCTTGCTGCTCCACAGCATTCGCAGGGGCACATGGGCATGGTGTATCGGGCCCCACGTCGCGCGGATTCAAGGTGCCACCCCACGTGCAATCCTCCCCCACTGACCACAGGGTCTCTCGAATCTTCAGTCGCTCCAGCTTAGGTGTCCCCAGCGGTCGGGCTTGGGTCGGATCTCGCAACAAGGGAGATGCCCTCTGGGCCTGCAGCTCCCATGGGCCTTAAGCTGCTGGCCTCTACTCGGCCCGCTCCAGCTTCCATGGAATTGTAGCTCCTCGCGTCGGCTGGGCCCGCACAGCTATCTGGGATGGTCAGTCCATTTCCTCCAACCACTTCAATGGACGAGCGGTTCAAGGGACGAGCAACAGTGGGGGATCCTGGGGCCACATTCGTCGCATCCCCGCCAAGTGATGTAATGATGCGCATACCTTTTTCTCGTGTTGCGGCCTCTCAGACACCTCTCCAACCATTCGGTCTAACTTAGGAAATCATCGATGGCTCCGCCTTTTGAGCAGCGGCAGGCTTCACCAAGCTTGACGGCTACGGGATTCTTCAAGCTGCAGAAGCTACTTGTTCCAAGACGAGTTTAGACGGCGTTTAGTTTTTTGTTTGGGAGCTTGTTCCCATCTTTCTTTGTTTATTTCGGTTTGTCAGGGTATGTTATACCCTTTGCTATTGTATTGCTAGTTCATCACTATTTCGTTTGGTCGGCTTTTGCTAAGTCCCTTAGGGGATTTAGCCCTGACCACATGATTGTAACAAACTTCTCTTCCTTCTTAATGAAAAGCGTGCTCCGCACGATTACCAAAAAAAAAATATAAATCATTCCAAGTGCGCACCTTATGTCCAATCATACTATGTTCTATCAGTGTAAATGCATAATTTTGGAACACCCAACTCAAACATTAATTTCGTTGTTTCCAAAGACATCTTATTTGTTGCTAAGCACCTTTTATGTCTGCCAATGATACTCCTCCCGCAATGCACTTGGCTCATTTTTTCCCCTGCTAAAACCCTTTTTCTTATTTTCCATCGAATCAAAATTAATGGGCAACAAGACACTGGTTTATCATAAAGTATTCACATTTTAGCTACCCAGACGAATTGGTATTTAAATGCACATATATTTTTTGATTTGTACAGGAAACATGTGCTCTTTCCAAGATCTTCTATGATCCGCATATTCAGGATTACTGATGCCCCAAGTTTTTCTGGATATGACTCAGAACAATTTAACTACTGATGCATCTGATTCTGGCTTATGCTTCAATGCTGAAACAAGTAATCACTTTTCTGTTGCGTTCAAATTTTGTTGTCACATTTCTGTTGCTTAAGTAGCCTTATATTTCTGGTCGCCATGAATGACCGTTTCCTCACTTGGTATTGGTACGTCATCAGTTCTTGCAACACACCCTGTGAAAGGTTTATTTCGTCTCCTTCCTTGCCATTCTATTAATATATTTTTGCACAGCAGATAGAACAAGTTGGCTTCACAAAGTCTGACTACATGAAGATTCTGGTTTCTTAGAAATTCTATTGTTTCTCTATACCAACATATTAATGTTTGTATTGCCTGGATGATTTTTATTTTTGTTATTTAATAAGCTCCATTGATCCTAAAACGTCCAATCAATGATGTTGTTGCAAGCATGCTTAAAACTCTTATTATTTACCAAATTGCTGAAGCCATGTCTGTTAATTAGCATATCTTGTCAGTTGTCATCCTCATTACACACACTTAGTTGGCAACTTGGCATTCAGCACACTTATCATTCTCTCCCATATCATTTCCCAAGTCATTTTATTGTCATCTGACATGTACGTGATGCTTGTCCTAAACTGCTATCCACTTTTTTCATCCACCTGCATGATAAGTATGTGTTCCTTACTATACAAAGTCTGTTAGGCAAATTTCATGAAGCACCTTGTGTATACAAGGAATGGTGCAACTTATGTCCAAGCATACTCTGTTCTATTAGTATAAATGCATAATTTTAGAACAGCCAACTCATACACTGATTTACCATTCATTGTTTGGAACTTATATATTATTTCGCTGCTAAACACCTTTTTTCACTCTCCATGAAACTCCTTTTTTAGCTGTCCAAGAAACTTCTTTTTGTGGATCCTCGACACTTTTATCTTATTTCCTACTGAAGTAAACTTAATGGGCGACTTCTCCAAAATTACGATATAGCATTCACTTTTTAGCTACTCAAAACTTGTTCTTTACATCTGAACATATTTACTTGATTGTACAGGAAACATGTGCTCTTTCCAAGATCTTCTATGATCAGCATCTTCGAATCACTGATGCCCCAAGTTTTTCCAGATATGCACTTCTATGATTCATCAGCATCTTTGGGATTACTTGATACTTCATGGTCTTATGCTCAAACTCCACTTATTTAAAATTCAGACAAGGCTTTTTAATTGTATATTAATTACATGTTCATTTTATTGACTCTATAAAACCCAAACATTTTTAAGACTCATCCTAGTCCACTGTTAATAAGTTGATGTTTACCCAACCTTCAAACCGTAGTGCCTCCCACTACAAATCAATCATGTGCTCCAAGCTACTATATAGTACACGATAAACACTTTCATCTGCTCTATCCACTATAATAAACTTAGTAACACACCTACGACTTGATGTAACATATTTACTCTTTTTTTTTGAGGAATTACATATTTACTTTTTTGTTAAGCGAAACATGTGCTTTTTATTTAACATATGTACTTGTTTGTACATCAAACATGTGCTTTTTCCAAGATCTTCTCCGTTCAGCATCCTTGGGTCTACTAATGCCCCAATTTGATCCTTCAGTCCCGTGTGAACATGCTTGTACAGTAAACATGTATTACTGATTTCTATGTTCAATGAACCAAACAGACTGTAGGAATACCAATGTACTATTCTCCTTGCATATTGATTCCTTCAGTCCAGTCTCTAGGATTAAAATGACATAAGATTAGTTTAACATCATAATGTTAATCTACATTTCATTTATGTCAAACTCCATTTCTGTGACCATAGACACCGTTTCTGTGGACATAGACACCATTTTTGGCAAATAACATTTCCTTATAATATAGATATTTACATTGCCCTATTCTCTCTTTCCACATTTGATTCTATGGTCACCAGATGAGTAAAAAATTAATATTGTGCTTTTAGCCAAACACCATTTCTGGCAAAGTCAGCAGTCCACTTTTCAGTGCTTTTTCTAGCTTTTTCTTCCTCTCTCTACAGCTGGTTTTTTTTTTTTGCATATAAAGCATGCTGCGTTACGTGATGTCCCTAACTGGAATATTGATGGAGTTTTTTCTATAGCTAGGTTTTTTCTATAGGAAGTTGAAATGCCGCTGCCATTGACTTCTCCAATTCCAGATGTCCCTAACTGGAATATTGATGGAGTGATTGGTTATACAGAGTTTAAAAGAACAATGCCATTGGCATGTTAACTTTTTCTGGACAAATATGTCATTCCGGTGTATTGCTGGAACACTCTTCTCATACATGAATTTCTTGGATGCTAGTGATAGATATTGGATCTACAGCAGTTTGAGGCTTAGCAATTGAATTATCACCCTGTGCACTCGTGTTGCTGCATAAGCATTTAAAAGAGTTGGACATTGCTACTAATCACCATGTGCACTCAAGTTGCTTCAATAGCGCCTTCACCTTTTTTTTACCAGCTTCATATTCTAGTTATTTAGTTATCTGAAAAATGTTGCTCTCTCCTGAATATGCAGTCTAGGTCACTTCACCATAAATTGTCTGGCTACTTTTCTGGGGGTTGAATCACATGATCAATAAATTTTTTGTGTGCTTATCTTCCATTTCTAATTTTCCAAAGCAGGATGAGAACTCACGGGAATTGAAGATGGCGTCCTACAGAATAATTTGCCCAAGCTGGGTTTAATTAATGGAAAAATGGCCGTGGAGATTTGTTGTATGGCAATTTTTTATTTTACATAGAGATCTGGACAAATTATTGAATCTCTTTAGAATATGAGAAGCATATGAATTTTTCGATACATTTAGTGTAATGTCTTTCAGATACCAATGGTGTACATGTGGCAAACACCACCAAGGCATGCCTTCAGATATCTTGTCTTTTTTTTTTTGGAGCATATGACTCAGAGAGACGGTGTAAGTACATTGAGGAACTGGCAGGATCAAATGTCTGTGATGATATCGTTCAACTATATTTGATAACTTGTTTTTGTTTATCTAAATTCATTTTGAAGAGTTCTATCTCTAGTATCATGTTGCTCCTGCGGGGGTGATTGAGATTGACATTATTGTACCTGAATTTGCGCACTTGGTTTTTAGTATCTCCTACATGAGCTTCCTAGTTACTGACAATCTATGTATGTGGAAAAACATATATCATGTGTCGAAGCTAACTTATTTTACTTAAAGCTATCATGGAACATGTCTGGATTATCTTTCTATAATAGCTATTTTGTTCCAATCTATTATTGTTCTACAAAGGAGGAAACACATCCGCATAAATGGCTGGACCAAAAGAACAAGAGTGAGAAGCTATTATTTGACTAGTGTGGTTGTTTTTTGTGAATGAACCCAACTTTTATCATACTTCACCAAAATCTTTATTAATTTTATAGGGATATACTATGTGATGCTAAATTGCCAAACATGACCATAAAAAGTCAAATGTGTGACGGATAGCTCAATGACATTTCAAGTTGTCAACATTTATCTCACTAAAAGAGCTCAATGACATTTCAAGTTGTCAATGTTACAATCTTGCATATGCCAATGGTTCAGTTTTGACTGCTATAGGTACTGCAGATGTCAACGGTGGTACCATAGTATCCAGTACCAACGGTTTAAGACTGATCACAGGGCATACAGTGGTTCCACATGACAGCAGCCACAATGCACAACGACATAGTACAATCCTATAATCACATTGTACAATCACCAATAATGTCCTCTTTTTCACCAAAACATGACATTTCCATCCTATAATAACAATGTAAAATTAAAATACTTAATAGACCATAATACAATGTTTTGAAGAGTGAAAAAGTCAGCATATGTATTCTTAGTAAAAATGAATAATTCATTCTCAAGTACATATTCTCCTCAAACATGGATGAGTGTCAATTCCAGGCACAACAGAGTGAAAAACTCTTTGATAAGACCAAGGCAGCCAATTCAACGAAGTTTTTCCATCCATCAATATTTTCAGAGTTGTAAGGAGGCACTTAACAATAGTTACGAAGTTCACCGCTCAACATGACAATAATGTTGAACCCAGTCCCTCAGTTCTGACAACATATTTTCAGTTGAAAACTGAAATAAAATGATGTTCAAACTTCAATCACAATTCACAATGTCATCAATTCAATACTCAATGTAATATGAAGTTAGCATGTGATTTATGATTACAGAAGGTGGATTCCCTAAGGAGAGTAGTTTTGCACAATCAATCGGTGCCGTGTCTTGTAGAAAGAAATTTGGGTTCAACATAAGAAATAACATCATATTTGGAACGTAAACTAAAAAGTTCCTATTTCAACATAAGAGTAACATAGCATTGTCTACTTTTTTCAATTTATAAACTAATATTTTTAATTTATCACTAACCAGTAGGTTTCACATAAAGGACAAAAGTTACTACTCGGTTAAAAAGTTCCCTCCAAAGGCATTGATTTATACATTAAATTTCACAGAACCCAAAATTTACCAAAAATTTAAATACAGAACACTAGAAATATGTGGATCAGATTGCACCGTTCTATAAATAGTTCTGGATCTATTGACTAGCTGTACAAATCAATTTTCGGAGTTGTGGACATAGCTAGAAATCTGTTGCAAGCTTATCAGAATTGTTCTTTATCACAAACTCTTGACAAACTGAGACACTCTGGGAAATCCTTCATACGAATTACAGATTTTAGGATGAGTCATAAACTAACATTAACTGCCCTACTCTTTAAGCTTTTGCACTACATTGAGAACTAGCTAGATGATGGAATAGATAAAAGGCAGAAAACAAGCAACTACCTTTTCTTTGGCAGAGAACAGGCAGGGGACAAATTGTATCAGGGAGACTTAACAATGTTAAATTGAATTTGTGCAGAATAGTAAATTCTTTATATGACTGAAAGCCTAAATCTCTATATCATATATGTACTTTATTTCTGCTATCTAACCTCAAATTTGATTATCTTGAGACCACATGAGTGTAAGGATACAATGGGGTTTATCGTAATCTAGTAGCACCTACAAATGCTCTCAATTTACTATTATTTTGAATCCACATGCTTGGGGCATCAGTAATCATGAAGATGTTCATCGTAGAAGATCTTTGAAATAGCACATGTTTCCTGTTACAATCAAGTAAATATGTTAATTTTTTAAGTAACACTATTTGGTAGCTAAAAATTTAATGCCATATAGTATTTGGAGCTAAGTCATCATTAAGTGTGCTTCAGTTGGAAAATAAGATACAAGTGTTTAGGAACGTTAAAACATAAGCCATTGCAGCAGAAATTCTATTTAAGAAATAAGCACACAAAAGAGAACGAAGGCTTGAATGTAGTGCTAAAAAAATTTATCTACACAAAGTAGACACATGAGAATCAATATAAACACATGAAATGACCGGTGTACTACAGTGAATACTATAACACCTTGACTGTTACTTGTTTCGTTGTTGAAATATAAGCCAGAATCAGGTGCATTAGTAGCCATTAAGTAAGCCTTAGTTGGAAAAGAACAAGGGGACAGTGCTTATCAGCGTAAAAAGTTATCTTTTATTGGAGGTTTTCTATTTATGAAACGACAACACAAAAGAGGATTACAATGAACATACATGGCTTCAGCAAGTGTAATGAGTATTACAATTAAACATACATGGTTTCCAGCAAGTGTAATGAGTATTACAATTAACACAAAAGAGGTTATAAGTAAGTGTAATGAGTATTACATCCAGGCAAGACATGCTAATTAACATACATGGGTTCAGCAATTTGGCAAATAACGAGAGTTTTAACCATGCATGCAACAACATCAATGATTGGATATTTATGGAAGAATGCAGTTTGTTAACTGAGCGAAAATAGAAATCCAATACAGGCAATTCAAACATTAGAATTTTGTTACAGACAAACAATGGCATTCCTAAAATAACAGAATCTTCATATAGTCAACGCTGATTGTCGTGAATCAAACCTTTAGTACAATGGCATTCCTAAAATTTAAAACAATGAGATTGCAAGGAGGGAACAAAATAAACCTGATGCTTGTTCTGTTGCAAGAACTGGTGAAGGTCCCAGAGTAAAATGAGGAAATGGTGTTCGGCGCCATGCAGAAAATGAAGTCGCACCAAGTGGATTTGGAAGTTGCAGAATCCATGAAATGGCGGCGGGACTCCCGATTCTGTACAACCTTTACAGTATCAGCCGACTGCAAAGGCATAGCAGATGAAACACAAAGGAATCGGGGAGGAGGAAATTAAGCCGAAAGCAATCGGAAGAAACCTGAGATGGTGTGCGTCAATGGAATTTGGATGAATCGGTGGTGGAGCTCGGTAGCACAGCAGTGGAAATCTCCATACGGCGGCGGCGGTGGGCAGCAGAGGATCTTCGACATGCGTGGTGTTGACCTGAACCTGTTATGGAATCAGCAATATGGTAAACGATGAAAAGTTCTAAGCATGAATTGTAGGACAAATCTTGATTTGACGTCTCACTAGCAATAGTTACAAAAATGATTAGGTTGGAGAAAGCAATGCTGCACGAGTTGGAGAAAATGGTTAATCAAACAATGAATGTTTGGTAATTAGTATAGCACAAGCTGTAAATTGATGAAAACCTACTGTATATTGTATTCGAATTTGCTTATCCTAGTTAAGGAAATAAAGTACTTTCCCAACACAGTATTGAAATAATTGTGTTGTGCCCGCAGAGGAAAAGATTGGATAAGAAAATGTGGACAGAGGGAAAACAATTGGTGACCAGCTGCAGGGGTTTGTGAAGGATTTGTCGTAGTCGCCATACCAAACTGATTAAATGTGGAAAAGGGAAGACCAGGATAACAAGTTGCGCACCGAAGTTGCAGAATCCATGGAACGCCGGGTGTACTCCTGCATCTGATTCAGAAAAAGGTCAGATGTAAAAGGAGATGGTTAACATGTGAAACCAACAGGCAAGAATCTAAGGACAAATGTCACAAATCAGATGAAATCGGAAGAAAACCTGAGAGGGATGGCGTCATGAGAAAGGTGCTTAAATCCATGAGAGAGCCCGGCAGCACAGCAGAGGAACCAAGATCTGAACCCGCCGTCGGCGGCGACGGCGGCGGCGGTGGATCTTCGACGTCAGCGGTGTCGACGGGAACTTGCATTGGTTGGGAGAATTGCATGCGCCGCCGAGATGACCCAAGGAAGAAGAAGAGAGTAAAGTGGAAAAGGGAGGCAGAACCCTAGTTTTTCGAAAACAAGCCGAGAAAGAGGGCGGAAGAGAAGAGCGGAAAGGAAAACGAGCGGAGCCGAGAAAGATGCCTGAATGGTGCCTCACGTTTAGAATTCTGCCCAGATCGTCGGTCAGAGCGGGGGCACGCGGCTGGGAAAAATCAACGGTGGGATGAAAATGGACGACCCAGATAACGTCCGCTCAATAGCCACATACGAGAAAACCGGGTGGGAGGGAGGGCGAGGGATTGGTGCGTGCGCCAGTGGTTCTTGTGCCGCTGTATATATACATTTCTGTTGCTGACGTGATGATGATGCGCGTTGATCTGAATGTTCCGTAACTAATCCGAATTGGAAACAAATTGCATAGGACCCGGGTCCTTTAGAAATCAGAAAGGACCCCTCTCTCCTCAAGCCACGTGTATTTCAAGATCTCAAAGCAACCGATAACTTAGGGCTCCGTATAACGCGATCAACAGTCCCTCGTGCAAGGACAGCAAGTCGCAAATCAACATTGGCGGCAGCAATTAACTACTGAGAGGTTGCAAACTTGCAAACCCTGAGATTTCTTCTGCAGTTGTAAAATTGTCTTCCGATCTGCCTCACGGTCGCGGCACCATGCTGCAGTTGTCCTCGTCCAGAACGTCAGGGCAAGAACCGCCACCCCTTGGCCACCATCATCTGCTGCTAGACGAAGGGAAGATGGCCGGCTTGACAGACCGCCGTGACCTACAGGATGATTGAGTTACGGAGTTGGGCGAGGCTGAGGTGATTGGTTGCGTCGAAATCGGAAAAAGGTACACGTGGCTTGACGGGAGAGGGGTCCTTTCTGATTTCTGAAGGACCCGGGTCCTATGTAATTTGTTTCCGAATTGCCTCACTTTCACGCGATGATGCGCTTGCTGATGTGGCAGCCCCGTATTCAACGTCCAGGTACGTAGCAGCTGGGGTGGGCGTTCGGTCATACCCGATGTTTCGGTCCGGTTTTTTCGATCTTTTCAATTTTCGGTTATCTAGAAATGCTACCCGAAATGACAACGAAAATTTGGGTACCTGACAACTTTGGGTACCTAAATTTCGGTTCGGTCTTCGGTTATACCCAAACTACCCAAATTAGCATTAATTTTCAAAGAAAAAATGAAATAAAATTGATTATACCAAAATACACTATACAACCAACTTGATAATGAGTTACCATTATACGATAGGTGAAACATGAATATGAAGAATGAGTAACAAAGGATGTTATGTGACCATGGTTTGAGTCTATGTGCTAAATCCTACATCATCATACTAATTTGGGTAGTTTGGGTAGTTCGGGTACCTAAGGTTACTACCCGAAATTGAACAATAAAATTCGGTTACCTAAGTCTAGTACCCAAACAAATACCCGAAGACCGAATTTCCGGTTTTTTCGGTCTCGGTCTCGGTTTTTTCGGTTTCGGTGTTTGGGTATCGGTTTTTGTGCCCACCCCTACGTAGCAGGGAGCCGACAGCCGATAAGCTGGAACCGAACTGCCTTCGGTTTTGCATTGCCCCTGCTTCCCCGTCTACATGAGGCGGCGCGCTCGCGTCTCCTGGATGGCTGGGTTGGCCACGACCCGGCCCGCTCGACCGTGGAGTATCCCAGTTTGCCACATTTCGATGTCGACGACATGAGCCCCAGTCTCTGGCAGCGACGGCGCGAACCACCATCGCCTGCAGGCCCGAAGGTGAACACGGGCTCGTCGTGATCTTGAAGCATGTGAACTTGAGAACTGAGAAGACAGAACCGGAACGTGTCCATATATATCTCGGGCCGCCGGGCGGTGCTCCACAAGCCTGTTCTCGCAGAAGAGACCGCCGCCATTCGTCCCCGCCTTGCTGCCGTTTCCCCGTCGACGACAGCGTTGGGGATCGCAAGAGGCGGCGCGCCCCCGCGCACGCTGGGGCACTGCGCTGAGCAGCGTCCCATTTCTCCCCACAACGACGCGGCCGCAGAGGACGACCAGCGCTCGCGCACGGAACTGTGCCAAGACGGTACGTCGTTCGCTCATATATGCTCTCTTCCACCTGACCTGGTGGGCGATCACACGTAGGCCGCAGAGCAGTGCAATGAAGATTTCAAAGGAAATGAGTGATTCGCCGCAGCAGCCGATCTGCAAGCACGGTATCCTGGCCAGTATGGCCGCGCCGTGCCGCACGGCGCATCACCTCGACTTTTTCGGTCGGTGACGGGACTGACTGTAATAGAGAACACGTGGCTAGCTGCTACAAGCTGCTTGTAGGCGTGCGTACGTCTCGCTGCTGTGCCGTGCTTGTTCCATGGGACTTGGCGGCAGCACGCGTTCGTGTGTGTGCTTGTTCGACGACGTGCAGTTATCCTTGCAATTGCAGGTCTATTACAGTGCCAGTATCTAGCGATGGTATATCGGACTATCGTTACTGCTGCACACTTGCTTCTTTGCTCACGGAATCTTTTACCAAAATCTAGATGATCCTTCTCTTGCGCACGGAATGCTTGGTCCACATGGATCGCACTTCCCAAGCGTCTTGTTTTTCATCTTGGTTGAGTTGAGCGCAGGTCAGGCGGTTCCTTCAGGTACGAGGACGTGGACAACGTGGCGAGCTATGGCTCTAGGCCAGCAGTTAGATGCACATCAACACGGACAGTAACTACGCTCCTCCTCGACAAGCATCACATCAAATTCCAGCAACCAGGTTTATCCTCTATCTACATGCATGCTAACCTGGTTGAATTTCCAACTTGAATTTTTTTTTCTCTGAAAAAAGCACAGGTTCGAAATAAATTTGCATGACTGAATGGTGCCATGACCAGATAGAGCTTGTTGTGCCTCAAAGGCGCATGGTTCGCATTTACATTAGAATTCGTTACACATTTTAATAATTTTAGTAATGCTCCTTTTGGGTTTCACCCCTATATGCGGTGTAATGTGCCGTGTTCACTACGGGAAATCCATTATTTGCCGAGTGCCATGACACTCGGCAAAAAGCCATAACACACTTGGCAAAAGGTTTGTCGAGTGTTACACTCGGCAAAGAGCGCTCGGCAAATTTTAGTCGGCAAAAAGGTCTTTGCCGAGTGTTTTTTCTCGAGCACTCGGCAAAGTCTTTGCCGAGTGTCTAGCACTCGGCAAAGTTTAAAATTGAAAAACGGCTGAAATAAATAGGAATTTTTTTTTTGAGAGAGAGAGGCCCTCACCAGCCATCAACAGACCGCCCTTGTCATTTTTCACAAGTCGCAACATTTTTCTCACACGCAAAGCGGCTGGCAAGATTCGAACCTAGGACCTCCTCCTCACGCGTAGAGCCCCTCTACCACTACACCACACTATCACATGTGATTGTATACTGTTTTGATTCTACCCATATTATACCAAACCAAGTGTCAATTGATTGTTTGAGG
>RWGY01000001.1:0-43088 GCA_007726485.1 Eragrostis curvula | reverse complement strand
AGCGGCATCCATATGTCCACGGGCTGTTGATGTCAACCCGTTGTAGAAGTGTTGAAGAACGAGCCATTCTTCCATCCCATGGTGTGGGCAGGCAGATATGTATTCTTGGAACCTCTCCCACGCCTCGGATATGATTCATTTGTTGCTTGCTGGAAGCTTGAGATCTTCACGAAGGGCATTTGTTTTGCCCATCGGGAAAAACTTAGCGAGGAACTCTGTACAACATTTGTTCCAAGTGTCCATGCTTGCAACGGTTGTTGTAGAACCATGTTTCGCCTTCCCAAGGAGGGAGAGGGGAAACAGACGGAGTTTGATGGCATCTCCGGTTGTGGCTGATGTGTTGCATATCTCTAGGAACTGTTGAAGGTGAGTGTTGGCGTCCTCGTGGGCCTTCCCACAAAAGGGTATGGCCTGCACCATAGTGATAAGGCTGGACTTGATGTCGAGTCCTTCGTCACCCACGTTGACAGTGGGTCCAACGGGCACGTTGGCGACGGAGGGCGCGGAGTATTCACGAAGGGTCCTGTTAGCCATGTTTGTTGAAGTTGATGGTGCAGAAGATGCGGGTTCGCTTGTCGTGAGTTCTTGAGGGGAGACGATGACGCGAGGTCGAGTCTTCCTCACAAGTGACTCGGGATTGTCAACGAAGTTTTGCGGCAAGTCGAATCCCCGCATACACTATCCTGTTTTCACATCAAAGAGAAAACAGATCAAGGTTAGCCTGCATGGGCAATGGTTAGATCATCTCAAGAGTAATCATGAACAATCATCGTATTCTTATTAACCAATGTCTTCCCCGGCAACGGCGCCAGAAATGCTTGTTGGCGTCTCTTACGGTCACGCAGAAAATACGCGACCGCGGGAGACGCCGGGGGTTATGATGAGTCACTTGCACTATTAACCAAATAATCCACGTCTAGTAACAAGTACTAGATATGTATTATAGGTTTGTCATGTTAATTGAATATCCGCAAGCGGACGGATAACCCGTTGTAGCATTTCACCCGAGAGTATTCCAAGGGTATCGTATTTATATTTTCCCAAGGGAAGACATGGTTGACAAGAGTACTTATGCTCATGGTGTTACAAATGATAGATGATATAACCACATTCCAAAACAGGGGTAAGGTTCAATAGTTGAGGATAGTGTGACACACACAAAGGTATTCCCACTCTCTCTAATAAAAGGGCGAGAGACAATTCTAAGCAATGCTAAGTTAGACTAGTGAGCTACTACTCCTAAAGTACAACATTCATAGAGCGTGCAAGGCCTCTACCTATCATCTAAGATCATGCAAGCGCAAGCAAGCGTCTTATGTCTAGGCAACTTCGGGAGGTCCGGCATACGCAGGGTCTGCCCCGCGACTCCGGCGCATTTACATACTCCTATGCCGTGCCCGAACGTGGAGGGTTCCTTTGGATGGACAGGGCTGTCACTTCCTGCCACCTACCTCTACAAACCGTGGGACACGCACATACTCAAGGGTGGAGAGACAACCCCAGCACCATGCCGGCGTCACTAACCACAACTCTAGATCCCTCGAGGCACCCCCAACCCTTCGGATCGACGGGGTGATAAATCTAGAGCACCTTTGCAGGACAGAGAGGCCCGATGCCAAAACATAAGAACAACTAGCCTAACTAACATGAGTTAAACAAAAGGATCAAAGCAAGCACTAAGTTATGCATAAGCGTTCGTCGCTCAAGAACGAGCGACGAACGACGATCAATTAAGTACGTGCAAGAATAATCGATAATCAAGCATGAACGAACAATGAACGCTCGATGTATGTTTACTAGCGATCATCGATGAACAATGAACGAATGATGAACAAACATGAACGAGCGATGAACAAACATGAACGAACGATGAACATTCATGCAAGATCATGATCAAACTACTAAGCACATAACAACTATACGAACGAATGTATTCCATTAGACGAAGAACAAGTCTTACAAAGAGAGGATACAAGAGCTATACCCAATTCTCCACAAGACCTTGGGAGCAATAAGGCAGCCCACTACTCAGCCTAGCACTACCTAGAAGAGTCTCTAGCTCTAGCGTGAGGAGAGGAGGGAATGATCCTTCTGTTGTTGTGTGTGTGTGTTGAAAGGAGGGGGGGGTACCCCTCCTTATATAGTCCTTGAAGGTCGGCAACTTTGAGGCGGTTCCCGAGGTCGGTGGCATTTAATGCAGGGGGAACCGACCTCCAGAGGTCGGTTACAAACCGCCACAGAAAGATGGGCCCAGGGGGCCACCCTGCCAGGTCGGCCGACCTGGCCAGGGGGGGTCGGCCGACCTGTGCCTGGCCCCTCCTGGGCTGGGCTTTGGCAGGTGGCTCCCCCTCTGGGTCTTCTTCTCTGGTCTAGGTGCATTAGGCCTTGGTTGTGTTGGACTTTGACGATATTTGGCCTTTTGTCTTGGAGTTGTATTCCCGCGGCGAACGTCGAGTTTGTAAAAGTGTTGTTCGTCGCCTTGGGGCATGGTTTCACCTGGATTTCTCCCTTATTCCAAATGCACACTAAAATCTAGAGGTACATGTGGAAATAGGTTATTCTTAAATAAAATGCGTGTAAGAAATGCTCAGTCCTTCTTATTTATTGAGCTAGTTGACGGTTGAAATTGGTCCGTAACGACCGTCAACAGTAGTGCGGCGAGTACAACAGCGGTGCACGGCGGGAACGATGAAAAAGAAGCGGCAGAGAATCTGTAGCGACTAGTGAGGTGATATTTGTGGCCTTTGGTACTGGGACGATAGCTCTCACGGACAAGTGGGCTCCGCCTTGCTCAGGGCCACATCTCACGAAAAAGCCAAACAAAATGGTGATTTTTTTCAATAATTTGTGTATTTTCTATCTCCCAAACATTTTTTATTTCTAAGCCACAATTTATTGTGCGCCTTTTCCAAGTGTAATCGAGCCTATAGAATTTGTAAGGAATTTTTCTAAATGTATTCAAGATGGGTTTGTGTGGAGCCATTACATCGGAGTAGTTGTCACATAGAGATCGGAACCAACTTCACCTTGAATCACACACATACAAGTCAGTGTTCTTTCTAAAATTCTGTGAAAAATACAGTACGTACACACGTATAATTTGTACTTGTTCGCCAAAGAACATCCCAAGGTTGACTTTGTTTGAGAGGTACAAAAAGGCGAAGAAACTAATTAATAGTGACTAATATCGAATGGACGAACGATTGCACCACTTTAATCAATTAGGATGATGCAGACAATCCGTGGCCTAATGGTCTACCATTTTGTTTCACCACTCTGTCCATGAACAAAGGCCAGTCTCGACTCTCGAGAGTACCACAGCACAGCAGCTATAGAGATTTTACACGCATCAACTGAACGCGGCAACACCAGACATTGGTCTACATTTTTGTTTCAGCACGCGCTACCCCTTGGATGATAGTGAGAACACGGACAATCCCTGATGCGAGAATGCAGGCACGGGACAATCCCCTGTATGCGTTTTGTTTCACGATTGTATCCCAGGAACTTAGGCCAGTTTCGAGAGTGCCACATCAGCTATAGAGATAAACGTGCTCATTTGCTGCCGCGGGGAGGGCTTCTACTCCTATGAGGCAACGAAGAGATGCGGCCCCTTTGTTAGCATTTGATTGTACTTCGTAGATGCTAGACTCTGAAGGCAGAAACCGAAACAAAAATGCCAGCTTTTGAATCTGGATTCTACAATCTGGAGCATTGTAAAAAGATACTGAAAGCTGAATTGTGGAATCCATACAAACAAATACTACTAAGATTTTGACCTCCAGATTTCACGACTGGGGATTCTACAACTCACAATCCAATGCTGAAACAAAGGCCATCTCAGTTTCTTTGTACACAGGTTTATCCACTGCATGCAAGCTGCAAGATGGGATTAAATTCGGTAATCTTTTACACGCATCAACTGAACGCGGCAACACCAGACATTGGTCCACAATTTTGTTTCAGCGCGCGCTACCCCTTGGATGATAGTGAGAACACGGGACAATCCCCTGATGCGAGAATGCAGGATGGGACAATCCCGTGTTGCATGCGTTTAAACATCAGACGATCCATTACCGCAATGATCTATAGTTTTGTTTCACGATTGTATCCCACGAAGTTAGGCCAGTGATAAGGACACGACTACGGTGTCCGAGAGTTTTTCCAATCTTAAAATAATGCGGCCACTTGCCTAATACTACTAGATTAGCTCTTTCTTTGTATTCGGTGGCTTAATTAAACTTTGAGCCATGCACACAACGCATCAGCTAGGTGCTTCCCTGATATGAACCTTCATAGAACCAATCTCAATATATTTTCTTAGTCTCTTCTCTTCTTTCTTGAGCAATGCAGCATCTCTAATAATTACCGATGACGTCATGCCGGCGATAGTAAATATTTCCCTCTTTGTACTATATGTTTCAGCAAAAGGAATAGTACCAAACTGAAGGACATTCCAATAGAGAGAATTACCATCTTCAATAGTTGAATCATTGCAAGTATTTTGAGAGTTTCTACTGGAATCATTGCAAGTCCCGACTCTATCCGATGAACGTAGGCCAGTCTCGAGAGACTAGAGTACCACAACAGCTATAGAGATTTGTCTAAAGTTGGGATTCCTTGAACGCGCTCATTATTGATGTGATGTGGAGCCTCATTTAGTGCTAATGAAACCCCCACAGGCTGACCATAGTAAAAAGCTTCAATATTTTGTCAAAATCCGCACAGTGTTCCCGCCTTCCCAGCAAGTTGCCGCCAACACATTGACGCGTCTGCCCTAGGCATCATTGCGCTGTAGAGAAGGCTTCAAAATATAAAAAATCCCGTTCGGTTCTTTCCTCACCATTTTCCCATTTCTCTCGCTCCCGGATCCCTGCGAGCGTCGGCCAGCGATGGAGGACGGGCAGAACCAAAGGCAGCTCCAGGATTACATGAGGGGGTTGGGAGAAGGTTTTGCGAGGGGCCGCGGCGGTCCCGGCTGTCACGGCCGCGGGCTCTTTGGGACTGTTGGTATTTCTTACGTCACAGATAAATCCGCAAGCGCACGGAATACCGTTGTAGCACTTCACCCGGGAGTATTCCAAGGTATCGTATTTGTTTTCCCCAAGGAACGGAGTTATTCTACCGCAGGGCAAGTTTTACCCAAGGACAACCAAGACAACTAGCAGCCTAGGATTGAGAGGGTGATTATTATCTAGATATTTCTAAGGTTAGACGAACTCAGGTTCTACTCGTCTACTTCGAGCACCGGCTTAGGCTTTGGTCTGCCAAGCCCCTCCGGCTAAGGCTCTACTATGTACCCGAACGTGGAGGGTTCCTTTGGATGGACAGGGCTGTCACTTCCTGCCACCTACCTCTACAAACCGTGGAGCACACAGCGGTCAAAGGCAACCTCCAGCCTAGACACCACGTCTATGCTATCGATCACTACTCTAGTCCCGGCCTAATACTGATTCAGAGAACTAGAGCACTCCTTGCGGAGCGACGATCCCGTTGAACGCGTATAACAAGAATTATCCCTAAATGAATGATAAAGCTCAATAGATAGATAATCACCACGTATAATCACTAGAAGTGTTTACACGCCAAGGTACAAGAATAGGAACTAAACCTCCAACGAAAAGAGGAGGAGAACTCCTATCTCTTCCTTGCCCTCTCTCCTATTCTACTAATATACAAGAGGCTCTCGGCCTGTGGATTGGAAATGAGGAGAGTCTTGTGTCTTGTGGTGTGTTGTTCTCTTGAGAGAGGGGGGGGGGGTACTGTTGGTATTTCTTACGGTCACAGATAAATCCGCAAGCGCACGGAGAATACCGTTGTAGCACTTCACCCGTGAGTATTCAAGGGTATCGTATTTTCCACAGGGAAGGCGGTGGTTTACGAGATAGCAAAGTTCATAATCACATAACTAATAATGTACCAAGGTCTAAACAGGGGTAAGGAATAATAATAAAGGGTAGTAGTGACAACACAACCAGAACAATCCATTCTAACACTAGAACTAAGCCTAGGCTAAGCGGAGTTAAGAAGAGAGCCGAGATGGGTCCTTATGTACTTCTTATATTCCTGCTCATGCAACACATACAAGTCTAAGCTCTATGTCAACCTGGAACAAGGGGGGTAACCAGCAGGGCTGTCACTAACTACCGGTATTCCTTCTACCAGGCAATCAAGGCTATTTACCGTAGAACAAAGAGGATTAAGCACAGCAGGGCTGTCACCACCTACCGGCAACCCTCTACCAGGACACGTGACACTAGGGCTATTAAGTCCCTATGCCAGTCCTAGGGTCACGTGACAGCAAGGCAATTAAGTCCTCGCTGCCAGACCTTCTCTTGTTAAGGCAGACAACCAAACACCCAAAGCTGTTTATCAACCTAAGCACCACGCTCACATTGCTAAACAGTACTCTCGATTCCCATGGGACTTTGACCCTTCGGATCATCAAGTCGGGAATAAGAGTACACCTAATCCTGACCCGACGGATCAACAGATCAAGTGCTAGAACATGCATGACTCTGACCCTACGGATCATCAAGTAAATGGGTGAGACATGCGTAACTCTAACCCTGCGGATTAACAAGCTACGATCTATATCACACATAACTCTAACCCTACGGATTAACAAGTTATGGGCCCGAGCATGTCTCACCACTTCATGCATGAATCGAGTGTAAGGACATAAACGAATGAATAAAGACATGTCAAGCATGAAGCAACCAATCATGACTAGATAACAACCACATAGAAAGCACATGGCTATCATACAAGTACAATCATAAGGCATGAGGAACAAAGAAGATAATTCTATTGAGGTGGACCTTGATACTTACTTAATATGAGATGAACGACGAACGAACGATGAACGAACAACGAACGAACGATATATTATTAGCAAGTATCCTCAAGATACAAGATTGGGCTAAGTCCTAACAAAGGGAGGACAGCCCTCTCCTCTACCAAACTCTCCCCTCTAATCCTCTACAGCCTAGAGACTAGTCTAATGCTAGAGATTGGATTCCTCTTGGTGTCAATGTGTGTTGTCTTGTGTTGTGTCTTGAGAGGAGGGGGGTACCCCTTATTATATAGCCTCCAAGGTCGGTGGAATTGAGTCGGTTCCACGAGGTGGTATCATTGATTGCAGGGGGAACCGACATTGCAACGTCGGTTGCGAACCGCCATAGAAGAGTGGGCCTCAATGGGCTTTAGGGGGGGTCGGCCGACCCAGCTAGGGGGGGTCGGCCGACTTGTGGCTGGCCCCACCTGGGCTGGGCCTTGGCAGGTGGCTGTTGGTATTTCTTACGGTCACAGATAAATCCGCAAGCGCACGGAGAATACCGTTGTAGCACTTCACCCGTGAGTATTCAAGGGTATCGTATTTTCCACAGGGAAGGCGGTGGTTTTACGAGATAGCAAAATTCATAATCACATAACTAATAATGTACCAAGGTCTAAACAGGGATAAGGATAATAATATGGTAGGGATAGTGTGACAACACAACCAGAGCAATCCAATCTAACACTAGAACTAAGCCTAGGCTAAGCGGGGTTAAGAAGAGAGCCGAGATGGATCCTTATGTACTTCTTATATTCCTGCTCATGCAACACATACAAGTCTAAGCTCTATGTCAACCTGGAATAAGGGGGGTAACCAGCAGTGCTGTCACCACCTACCGGTATTCCTTCTACCAGGCAATCAATGCTATCTACCGTAGAACAAAGAGGATTAAGCACAGCAGGGCTGTCACCACCTACCGGCAACCCTCTACCAGGACACGTGACACTAGGGCTATTAAGTCCCTATGCCAGTCCTAGGGTCACGTGACAGCAAGGCAATTAAGTCCTCGCTGCCAGACCTTCTCTTGTTCAAGCAGACAACCAAACACTCAAAGCTGTTTATCAACCTAAGCACCACGCTCACATTGCTAAACAGTACTCTCGATTCCCACGGGACTTTGACCCTTCGGATCATCAAGTCGGGAATAAGAGTACACCTAATCCTGACCCGACGGATCAACAGATCAAGTGCTAGAACATGCATGACTCTGACCCTACGGATCATCAAGTCAATGGGTGAGACATGCGTAACTCTAACCCTGCGGATTAACAAGCTACGATCTATATCGCACATAACTCTAACCCTACGGATTAACAAGTCATGGGCCCGAGCATGTCTCACCACTTCATGCATGAATCGAGTGTAAGGACATAAACGAATGAATAAAGACATGTCAAGCATGAAGCAACCAATCATGACTAGATAACAACCACATAGAAAGCACATGGCTATCATACTAGTACAATCATAAGTCATAAGGAATAAAGAAGATAATTCTATTGAGGTGGACCTTGATACTTACTTAATATGAGATGAACGACGAACGAACGATGAACGAACAACGAACGAACGTCGAACAATATATTATTAGCAAGTATCCTCAAGATACAAGATTGGGCTAAGTCCTAACAAAGGGAGGACAGCCCTCTCCTCTACCAAACTCTCCCCTCTAATCCTCTACAGCCTAGAGACTAGTCTAATGCTAGAGATTGGATTCCTCTTGGTGTCAATGTGTGTTGTCTTCTGTGTTTGATAGGAGGGGGGGTACCCCTTTATTTATAGCCTCCAAGGTCGGTGGAATTGAGTCGGTTCCGCGAGGTGGTATCATTGATTGCAGGGGGAACCGACATTGCAACGTCGGTTGCGAACCGCCATAGAAGAGTGGGCTTCATTGGGCTTGAGGGGGGGTCGGCCGACCCAGCTAGGGGGGGTCGGCCGACCTGTGGCTGGTCCCACCTGGGCTGGGCCTTGGCAGGTGGCCTCCCCTCTGTTCCTTGACCTTGGTCCCGAGTGCTATGGGTAGACTTGAGTGTTTCTCTCGGTTATTGGGCCCTTGGAAGATATCTTTATTCCGGGAAAAACTGAGTTTCCAGGTTTTGGAGTTTTGGGCCTCTTTTCCCTCGGGTTTGTATAGGATTCATCTTGATTGCACCTGCACCCATAATTTCACCAAGACTTGTGGAATTCGTTAGTTTTAAGCCCTACCACTATGTTTGGTGTTTACTTTGATTCCATTTGTGCAGGTATTTGATGGTCAAAATCGTGCCGTAACGACCGTCAACAAGACCCCCACACTTGAGCCTTTGCTCGTCCTCGAGTGAAGGTGGAAGATTAAGATAAAACACGACTTCCAATGGTATGATGCTAGCATACAAGTTATTCCAAGCCATACCTGTTCCCGTGAACTTTTGATGTGTCTACCATGTCATCTTGGGCGGTTGAGGAATGGAACGGTCTTGATTCAAATCATCATAACTCCCTCTGCTGAGTAACTTGGGTTTTTGATAGATTTTCAAAGTAAAAACATAGCTCATACTCCTCAGATTCCTTACCAAGGCATTGGATTTGCCTCTTTTCATCCTACTTCTACAAAAGGCTTTATGTGGAGCTTGGTAGGGAATGAAAGAGAGGCATACTTGTATCACATATTTTGCCGAACCAAAAGGGTGGATCCATGGAGAATGCAAGTCATACAACCTTGATCAAGATGTGCAAGTGTGTATGATGGTGGTGTGGTGGAAATTGTACTCCTTTTTTGCGTTCCTTCTCTCTTTCTCTTTTTGAATGTTTGAGGAGGACATGGCTATGATTCTTTCTTTCTCTTTTTTTTTTCAACATTATCCCTTCTCTTTTTTTTTCATCATGCTCTACTTTTGTATGAGCAGGGATTATTCTTTCTTTTGCATAGCCATGTCTCCAATGATAATTAGAGAGAGAGAAAGGTAACAATGCTTTTGTGGAGTACTTATTTTGGTGGATGGATGGTGGTATTGCTTAACTTCCAGTGTAGAAGTTCAGCATGTGAGGTGGAGTGTACGTGATCTTGATCAAGAGAGTATGACAAGTTTCTCACTAGGGTCACACAATTTTGATAAAGCTCAATGTAATGACAAGCAGCATATGTGTGTAGGTTTTCCAATGTAGTCAACATATGGCTTTGGTAGGAATATAAGATCATCGAGGAGCATAGAGCTATAGATTTTAAATTTTTGCAAGATAAATTCCCAAGCACTCTATGCAGAAGAAGCATGATTCATCTCATCCAACCATATCACATTCACCAACAACTTAGATAAACAAGGGTTCCTATGAGATTGGTGTTCACAAGCAACAGTATATGATGCGAGGAATAAAGAGTATGCAGACCAACCAACTAGAAGCATGTATGTTGAGGGAACAACAACGTTCATTTTATTCTTGAGTTAAATTTTAGTGATTGGCTCAGAAGATTGTTTTAACTCATGAATTGGGGGGATGGAGTAGAGAGGATGCGCAAACCATCGCCTTAGGTGAAGTGGAGGCCAAGTGGACCATGAGATATTTGATCGACCCAAAGGTTCGACCCAACTTTGTTTTCTTGTCCCGAGGGCTCCACTGTTTTACGTGTCGATCAGTGCGAGGTTGTGCATCATGTTGGTGGGGGAGATCTCGAATGTGTGCGTGATGAAGAACTCGAGAGATCTCCCCTCACACTTGTTCTTGTACCTGCTTTATTTATTCAAAACAAACAAAAACAAAGCGAAGACAAAGAGGACTCTACCGGGGTTAAAGACTGGGGAGCCTAGATTTATTTAATTAAACTCTAGGTGCCTTATGAAAGAAAAGAGAGAAGAAGCACCTAGCTTACTTATTTATTTATTTTTTTCAAGTGTTATTTTGATTTTAATTTTATAATTTTTATTTTATTTTGACATTTTCAAGGTGGAAGAAGAAGGATACAAGTTGCGATATAAGTTACCTTTGTGGGGGGAGGGAACCTCCCCCCACACTTGTTCTTTGCTCTCGGCCCTTGCTTTGGGGTTGACCCCCAAGTGGTTGTGGTAGTAGGGCGTACAGTCATTTTGAGTTTTTGAGTAGCGTGGCTATGAAGTGGCGATCTTGTCTTCCATATTTTGCTGCCACTAAGTGTCACAACGGTGGTGGCACTCGTATGGCTGCAATTTTTTATTCAGCTCTTGAGAATCCTGCCAGAAACACTACTCCTGCAAGCAATCTTCATCCAACTTGGAGAGGCATGGTTAGCTCTCGGAGCACATACAAACAAGGTCTCGGGTTAGATGACCGGACCTCATTTGTACAGCCGAGGAAGAAAGGCACAAGCAAGTCATGTGGACCAAGATTGAGTGTGACCATGGGCAAGATAATCCTCGTTGATTAAAAGCAACTTGGGGCTTAGTGATATGAAAACTCGAAACAATGTAAGCCCCAACTCCATGAATGATATGAGAAAACAACGAGGTGCACTCAAGAAGTCCAAATTGCTTGGAAAGTTCTAACCATTCATGCATTGCATAGGAGGGATTTTGGTATTGTAAACCATGGCAAGAGGATTCTAAGCTCATTCCTCATACAAATATGTCTATGATTGCTTTGAGGAACACAAGTCATGGCAAGCCAATAATGCATCAAGCACCAGAAGGGATGTGATACTTTGCCAAAGAGCATGCTTGTGAAGATCAGGAGTTGTAGGTTCAAAGTCTGACAAGCAATGCTTATGAAAGTCTAGTAGAAATGCAAGGATATGTGCATGAAGGGTGATACTCCCTATGGAAGAACCGAAGGGTAGTACCATTGCCTAACTACTACAAGGATGCATGGGAAATCATGTGGTAAGTAGCCGGGAGCCATACTCATCCACACGGACAAAAACCATTTCACCCTTGGGCTTCCAATTATTAGCAAAGTACGCGGTCATACCTTCGTTGTGCAGAGATTTCGAATTGGAGTTGTAGGCTTGTACCTTCTTTTCGCACACCAAGACGAGGTTGGTGTCGAAGAGGAGTCTTGATGTGTTGTTTTCATCATGGTCCTCCTCCATGGGATCTTCATGAGGCTCTTCATGCCAACCTTCTCACATTAGGCATGAGCTCGATGGAGGGGGATGAGTATGTGTCACGTCGGGGGTGACTTGTGCTTGAACATGTCGCCTTCTTCATCGTGATGATAAGCTGATTATTGGCCTTTTTCCTGGCTGCACATAAGAGCAAGAACACAAAAGCAAACTCGAGAACGGGTCACGTTAGTGAAAACCAAATGGATTTCCCGTCGGTTGCCTTTGGAAGGATGTCTTTTTATCGCAACTCAATTTATTGAACAAAACGAAAAGAAGAGAAAGGGAAATCTTTTTTTTTTCCTTAAATTCGAGACGAAAAGCCAAAAGGGTTTGTCTCAAAATTATTTTTTTCTTTGAGAATGATTTTTGAAAAGGAAAGAAAAGTTGGAGAAACCCAAGATCGAAGAAGTTTATTTTTGAAAGACTCCAACTATGCAAATAAGAAAACCAAAGAAAAGAGAAAATCTTTTTCTTAAACTTGACACAAAACATCGTGGAAAATTGGGGGAATGCGAGAGCAAGAATTTTGTTTTAAGGGTGCTTGAGTGCGAAAGGGATGAAATTGAAGAATCCAATCACCCTTGCATCCAGATATAAAGAAGTGAAGTTCAACTTGGTCAACAGCCCCAAAATGGCTATATCCTTTTAAAGTCAAGGGAGCTGTGCCAAGGTTCCATCAAAATTTTTGCTCAAAGCTTTTTCCAAAAGGTTGGCTCAAATTAAATTTCACCAGACTTATTCTCTCAGTTTTTTTTTTCAAGGAAAAACAAAATAAGAGTTGGAGAGAAAGATTCCAACAAAGAGGAAATTTAATTGGAGCGACTCCAATTATTCAAATGGAAAAACCAAAAAGGAGAAAGAAAACTCTTTTTCTTGAACTTGAGACAAACAATGAAAATCCTCGGGAAATGCAAGAGTAAGAATTTTGGAAAAGAGTGCTTGAGTAGAATGAAAGTGAAGGCACCAAGCACTCTGGAAACAAATATAATGAAATGAAGTCTAATTTTGGTTAACAACCCCATGATGGCTATGTGTTGGAAAGCCAGAGGGAGTTGTGCCAAAATTCCTCCAAAATTTTGCTCAAAACATTTTTCATAAAAAGATTGCCTCAAACTCATTTTCCAAAATGAAGATTTTTTTTTGTGTAAATGCAATGTGGTTTGAAAAATCCCAAACAAAGGTCGGAAAGATTCAAACATGCAAACAATAGAAATGCATGTAGAAGGAGAATTCAAATATGCAAGTGAAATTTTAAACATGCATGAATGTAATTGAGGAAATTCAAATATGCATGTGGAATTGGAAATCAAATATGGGATAACTACCAATTTACCTTTGGCAAGGGCATCATCGTTTTAAGTCCGATGAGCAAGACTTCTCTCCATTGCGTTTAGCTTGGCGACTTGGTGCTTGATCCCGGAGATGAGGATGCAAACAACTTCTCGTGTTGGGGTTGTAGCTGTCTTTTCAAAGCACTTGTGCGAAGCCTTCTCCCCTTGTGCTTCCCTTTTAGGGTGATGTTGGAAGGCGTCTCTTCCTGTTGAGGGTGTGGTCTCCACCCTTCACCGATAGCTACCTTCTCAACTAATTTTGTTGCTTCTGCAGCGGTAAGTGAGAAGATGCTCCCCTCGGCACGAGAATCAAGATAGTCACGAGCTGGTTGTGTCAACCCGTGGTAGAAATTGATCAATATTGTCCAATCATCCATTTCATGATCAGGGCATGTTGTCAAATAATCTTGAAATTTCTCCCATGCTTTAGGAATGGATTCTTCTTGTGCTCTCCAAAAGTTTGGAGTCTGTACATGAAGGGCATAGGCTTTGCCTCTCGGAGAGTATTTCTCGAGGAATGCTTCAGAGCAATCATCCCAAGTAGTCGCAACACTTGGGTTGGCATAGAACCATTGTCTTACTTCCCCCACAAGAGAATAGGGAAATAGACGAAGTCGGATGACATCTTGGTTGACTCCCTTGATGGACAAAGTTTTGCAAACCTTCAGGAATTTTCGAAGATGGGTGCTTGCGTCCTCGTTGGCTGTTCCATGGAATGGATTGGCCTGCACCATGTAGATTTGGCTGGCTCTAGGTCTGAAGTTTCCGTCTCCAATGCTGACGTGTGGCCCAATTGCTACACGGTCAACAACGGCAGCGGAGTATTCTTGGAACAACTTTTCAGCCATTGGCGTTGAGCTTGATGGTGTGGATGTAGCTGCGGAGTATTCGTGGGAAAACTTTTGACCCATTGGTGTTGAGCTTGATGGTGCGGGTGTAGCTGGCTTGACTGTGGAGAGTATTCTTGAGGATGGGTGACTCGCGGTTCTGTTCGTCTCAAGATTACTTCTTGATTTTCTGTGTATTGCCTCGATAGGTCAATGCCAGAGGTACACTACCCTGTTTTCACATAAAGAGAAAACAAAGCAAAGGTAGACCTATCTAGACAGTGGTAATTAAAAGAAATATAATTATAAACAATGCTAGTGACTCTTCAACCAGTGCCTTCCCCGGCAACGGCGCCAGAAATGCTTGTTGGTATTTCTTACGGTCACAGATAAATCCGCAAGCGCACGGAGAATACCGTTGTAGCACTTCACCCGTGAGTATTCAAGGGTATCGTATTTTCCACAGGGAAGGCGGTGGTTTACGAGATAGCAAAGTTCATAATCACATAACTAATAATGTACCAAGGTCTAAACAGGGGTAAGGAATAATAATAAAGGGTAGTAGTGACAACACAACCAGAGCAATCCATTCTAACACTAGAACTAAGCCTAGGCTAAGCGGGGTTAAGAAGAGAGCCGAGATGGGTCCTTATGTACTTCTTATATTCCTGCTCATGCAACACATACAAGTCTAAGCTCTATGTCAACCTGGAACAAGGGGGGTAACCAGCAGGGCTGTCACCACCTACCGGTATTCCTTCTACCAGGCAATCAAGGCTATCTACCGTAGAACAAAGACGATTAAGCACAGCCGGGCTGTCACCACCTACCGGCAACCCTCTACCAGGACACGTGACACTAGGGCTATTAAGTCCCTATGCCAGTCCTAGGGTCACGTGACAGCAAGGCAATTAAGTCCTCGCTGCCAGACCTTCTCTTGTTCAAGCAGACAACCAAACACCCAAAGCTGTTTATCAACCTAAGCACCACGCTCACATTGCTAAACAGTACTCTCGATTCCCATGGGACTTTGACCCTTCGGATCATCAAGTCCGGAATAAGAGTACACCTAATCCTGACCCGACGGATCAACAGATCAAGTGCTAGAACATGCATGACTCTGACCCTACGGATCATCAAGTAAATGGGTGAGACATGCGTAACTCTAACCCTGCGGATTAACAAGCTACGATCTATATCACACATAACTCTAACCCTACGGATTAACAAGTTATGGGCCCGAGCATGTCTCACCACTTCATGCATGAATCGAGTGTAAGGACATAAATGAATGAATAAAGACATGTCAAGCATGAAGCAACCAATCATGACTAGATAACAACCACATAGAAAGCACATGGCTATCATACTAGTACAATCATAAGGCATGAGGAACAAAGAAGATAATTCTATTGAGGTGGACCTTGATACTTACTTAAT
Source organism: Eragrostis curvula (assembly GCA_007726485.1). Taxonomy (NCBI): domain Eukaryota; kingdom Viridiplantae; phylum Streptophyta; class Magnoliopsida; order Poales; family Poaceae; genus Eragrostis; species Eragrostis curvula. Next base: position 27,599 of record RWGY01000001.1, on the reverse strand, counting down.
ATGAGATGAACGACGAACGAACGATGAACGAACAACGAACGAACGATATATTATTAGCAAGTATCCTCAAGATACAAGATTGGGCTAAGTCCTAACAAAGGGAGGACAGCCCTCTCCTCTACCAAACTCTCCCCTCTAATCCTCTACAGCCTAGAGACTAGTCTAATGCTAGAGATTGGATTCCTCTTGGTGTCAATGTGTGTTGTCTTGTGTTGTGTCTTGAGAGGAGGGGGGTACCCCTTATTATATAGCCTCCAAGGTCGGTGGAATTGAGTCGGTTCCGCGAGGTGGTATCATTGATTGCAGGGGGAACCGACATTGCAACGTCGGTTGCGAACCGCCATAGAAGAGTGGGCCTCAATGGGCTTTAGGGGGGGTCGGCCGACCCAGCTAGGGGGGGTCGGCCGACCTGTGGCTGGCCCCACCTGGGCTGGGCCTTGGCAGGTGGCCTCCCCTCTGTTCCTTGACCTTGGTCCCGAGTGCTATGGGTAGACTTGAGTATTTCTCTCGGTTATTGGGCCCTTGGAAAATATCTTTATTCCGGGAAAAACTGTGTTTCCAGGATTTGGAGTTTTGGGCCTCTTTTCCCTCGGGTTTGTATAGGATTCATCTTGATAAACTCACCAACACTCGTGGAAATCGTTAGTAATAAACTCCTACCACTATGTTTGGTGTTTACTTTGATTCCATTTGTGCAGGTATTTGACGGTCAAAATCATGCCGTAACGACCGTCAACAGGTACCCCTTTATTTATAGCCTTGGAAGGTCGACAACTTTGAGGCGGTTCCCGAGGTCGGTGACAATTAATGCAGGGGGAACCGACCTCCAGAGGTCGGTTGTGAACCGCCATAAAAAGCTGGGCCAGGGGGGCCTCCCTGTCAGGTCGGCCGACCTGGCCAGGGGGGTCGGCCGACCTGGCCTGGGCCCCACTGGGCCTGGTCCTCCTCTGGCTCCTTCCTCTGGCTATGTATGTGCCCAATCCACTTGCATTCTTTGGTCTTGAAGCCTGGTTCTGTGGTTTTGGGCTTTTGGACTAAATTCTTTAGTCCGGGGAAAATCCGTCGATTGCAAAGTCCATGTTTAGTGCCTGTTTTCCCCTGTTTTTATATGAATTGCACCTGCACTCATAATTTCACCAAGACTAGTGGAATTTGTTAGAAATAAGCCCTATGTCTACTCTTGGTGATGGTGTTAGGTTCAAAAGGTGCATAAAGTTGACGGTAAAAATGGGTCGTAAGGACCGTCAACAAGATCCCCCACACTTAGTGTCACACCCCAAAATTTCTATTTTGGGATATGAAGTCTTTTTCTTTAGTTTTTAAAACTTTTGTTGAAAATCAAATGAATTTGGTTTATGCAATGAAAAATGAATTTATAAATTATAAAATAGGTTAAGGATTTTTTAAGGTTGGATAATTCCTTGTCATAATTTCTTTCCAATATCCTTGAGATTCACATGCCAATTCTTTTCCCAATTTTATATTTTCTTCTATCTATTACCCACTATTTCCTGAAATCCCCTGACGCCCAGCCTAGCTTGCCATGCATCAGTCGACACGCATGCATGATCCTATTGCAGACAACTGTGTTTTTCTCTCATATTCTGTTCTCTTTCCATCTCTCCCTCCCTGCTCTTAACTTTCACCATAACGACACCCAGGCAACAAAGCCTCCAGCCGGACGCCATGTGCGACATCAGAAAACCTGTTTTAATTTCTTCCTGCCGTGGCCTTGCATGCATTGCTGCATCACGGGAAGAAATTAGCTAGCCAAACCGAGACATGCAGCCTTGCCGTAGCCTTAAAACCTTGCCTGGAGAAACTGCCACAATCAACGTGCGCACGTCGGTGCAACTCTGAAACTGGATGCAATCCCGTCCTCGTCCTCCACTTCTGTTCGCAAGGAGACGAGCAGTTTCCAAAATTCCAGCGTGCACCTGCAAGCCTTCCATAATACATCACGCCATTAACGACCATTGCTGTCACACCCGGTTTTAAGGCCAAAACCGAATGCTCATCTATATGTGTGCCCAGGATCAAATTACACACATATAGGACAAAGTAAAGTACAACAGATAACCAATGTCATTAAGATATCGTATAATATTACCATAATGTCTTTAAAGACTAGACAAATACAAACACGCTAGCGGAAGACTCCATAACTCCACAGGCAATCGACCGGGGGCTCCACAAGCTTAGACTTCTCCATCATCTTCAAGCAGTCAATCTTCACTCTCTGAGCAGCATATCATGATTGTAGAGGAAATAGCAAGCGTGAGTACATGTCGTACTCCGCAAGTGTGGGAAAATATGCAATATGCAAGCTTATAACAAGAAAGGCCAACATATGGTTCATAGCAGAAAAGCAACTTAACTTAAGACATTATTAAAGCACCTATATTACTAAGTGAAATAAACCCCCCAAAGGTCATTAACATAAGGTCAACTATACAGGTTACTCCACCTGTAAAGCCAAGGGTTACTCCACCCTAACCAACCTACAGGTTACCCCACCTGTAGAACAAACGGGTTACTCCACCCAAATCTGGTTACCCCACCAGATCCACCCAACCATTCCCACTAATCATGTGAGGATCCAGGCCGCTCCTGACCGTGAGCACGGCTGTCATGACAGTTTTACTTCTCTGCAGAGGTGCACAACTTTACCCACAAGGTGGTGATTCCGTCACTATTCAGTGACTAAAACCTCTATGTTGCCTTCACACTACCAAAGGTGTGAGGCCAAGAGATCACCACATGGTCTTTCAAAGTGCTTCCCAGCCGGCAAACATCCCATGCTAAGGTTCCACCGCTGTGGGATTACGCCATCCAGACAGAAGCCCCCTCTTGCACCGTGGCTAGGATTACTCCATCCATCACCTAGGAATGAGATTACTCCATCCCACTCCTCTTCCTCGAATGTCGCCAAAACTGGGAAGACAACATAATACTTGACCAAGTCTACCATAATCAACCTTGTGCTTTGTGCTGTTGTCCTGGGTTGCCGCTCCACGAACCGGTCCTTATGATCACAAGCAGGTACTATCCACAACCAACAGTACCATGACAGGCACATGTGCATACCCGCACCATCATCAACATCCTCCTGCTTGGATCACCTAAGTTCCATGTTGCTAAAAAGATTAACCGGTCCGTGAAGATTATGTTGAAGTGAACCATTAGTCAAGATTATTAGTCAAATTGTCATTTAACCACCCAAGACAGCAAGCTAAGCATTTCTACCCATCCACATTATCATTAACCTCTACCATAACCCGGCGACAAGGATAAAGTAAAGGAACAGGGTATGACACATAGGATTCCAATTAAACGCAAATGCATGACTAGAGGGAGAAAGCAATAGGTTCAAGATGTTCAAGGACACTTGCCTCAATAGCTGCTGCTCAGAGTCTTCATGTCTTGATCTTCCTCTTGGTGGTTTCTCGAACACGCGTTTCTATATAACGGTAACATGCAAAGCACACAAAGCACAAACAATAAGAAACAGTACACAAAACAGTATCAAATTACTCTAATAACAGTACTAAATGATAGAGCTCAAGCCTACGATCACGTGAGCGCAAGAATCACTTAAAACGGAGTTACGAGCAAAAAGTTATGATGTTTGAAAGACTAAACACTAAATCTGGAAAAACAGAAACAGTCACGAAATGAAATGTGCGTGTTCCCGTTGATTGGATACATATTTTGGAACAAGGTTTTCACAAGAATATGCGCAATGTTGTGGAACATGTTGGACACAAGGTGATTGGGGCACTGGTTTACCTGAAAAAGAGATCAAATGGTTGGATCTAGATGGGGTTGTTCTGGAACAGTTAACGGTGGCATTGCGTTCCTGGTCGATTCATAAATGATCTCGACGAATCCTTTGGGGGACGCGTAGTAGACTTTCTGGAACACAACATGGTCTTGAGTTTTAGTCATAAAAGTAGAGGTATTGGTTGGAACACGAAAAACAATTACCATCAGGCGCGCTGGACAGATTCAGAACAGGAGTAGTAGTCATTGCGAATTAGATCCCCGTCGAACCAGGTCAGATCTTGGGCTGAATTTTGGATATGTTGTAGAGGACTCTATTTCTCACCTGCTGGCAAAATTTGGTTGCATTTGGATGGACGGATCGCCGGGAACGTTGATGCCAATATGTGACTGTGCTGCTGGACGCGAGGGTGGCGACGCGTGGCGGCAGCCTGACGGCGTGGGAGGGGTTTGGAGGGCAAGGAGGACGTGGGGAAGGCTCCCATATATGTAGAGGGGGTGGCCTAGGGTTTGGGAGAGGGTTTGGGCTTGGCCCATAGGTGGGGAGAGGTGAGGAAAGGTGGGCCTCGGCCCAAACGCAAGGAAATCGATGGGGGAGTTGAGATATGGTGGTGGGCTGCCTTAGCATTTGGCCCAAGAGGGCTTGGGGCCATGGGGAGGACGTGGAGAGGAGTCCAGGTATTCCTAGGCGATGTCGAGATGGTGTCCTAATGAAAAGAAAATGTGGACTAGGAAGAAAAGTGCATTATCAAGCGTTAAATAATGTTTTTCTTTCCTTTTGTGAGAAAACGGTAAGTGGTATGAATGTGGATGGAATCATATCTTGGGTGTAGAATGTGAAGAACATTATGTCGACATGAATGAATGTATAGAAGACGGGAGGTGATGTTATAAAAGGAAATAGCATGACTCATGGGGTCAGAACGAATATGCATAGAGGTGAGGTGAGGTGCGATTTTGAGTTGGTTATTGGAACCACGAGCGTAGCCAAAAGATCTTGACAAGTCAAGTGAAGATAAAGGAGGAGAAAGGGGACATGCCAAGGGATCATAATTAAATGATATGAAAGATTATTGACTAGGTATAAGACATAAGACGCACAAGTGATATATGCATTATTTTAACATCCAACCTTATGTTGTGTACAAATGACATGTGCACCTGCCATTGCATCGACATAAATTTGGCAATTAAAATAATATAATATCATTGCATGGTTACGCCAATACAAAGGCCACGAGGTACCATGACTGGTAAAGAGTTTATAGAATGGATAAACAGATTTGTTGGTGTTATATATATGGCTGGAAGTAGATAAACAAGAACACATGATGTTATGATTAAACGGTTGATTTTGAATGCTATTATGATACAACAACAAAAGAGATAACATGATAACTATAGGGGATTTGTAGGATCCTATCGTAACAGTGTGTTCTCCAAAGCAACGATGCATGGAGAGATGCACACATCGGTGGGACGGAGTCGAAAGACAATGTTGAGGAGCTTGGAGGGATAGAGACAGATGGCAGGGAGGCCCGATTTCCATAAGAGAGGCGAGATAGGAATCTGAACACTGATTTTTCTTGATGGACCAGGGTGAACACCAACTATGGTGCAACATTGGGTTCTAATATGGCTACGTATGTAGGTTACAAAGTAAGTCACGAGAGATAGAAAATAAACAAATGAATGAAACGGTTGGGTGCAAACCGATGGAGAGAAAAAGAAATAAGGAATGATCAAAATAATAAGATCCTGTTGATGAGATACAAGATATGTGGGATATGGCAAGAGCCATGTTGACATGCTTCCCTAACATCACCGTGAGTTGCTCGAAAGATTAATTGACTATCAAGACACGACAGAAGGCCAAGGCATTTGAGCTATGGCTGGAGGTTGAAGCTAAATTGAAGAGGTTGTAGCTAGGCTTCAAGCAAAGTGCGGCAAAAAGAAGAGAACGTCTAGACAACGACAATGATTTGCCATGGCTTCTTTGTAACTAGCTTGCAGGTAAAGAGAGGGCCAAGAGGGAAGGGTAAAATATAATAGCAAGTCTAGACAATGGTTGGATATACAAGTTGCAACATTCGGTGCAGATGGACTTGGTGTATATTTTACAAGAAGGCCAGTTTGAAAGTAAACCAATTAGACAAAGGTTGATTGGGTGGTGGTACCGAAAGTTTGTTGGATTGACTGCACATTGATGAAGAAAGAAAGACATATAAGTAGATAGATAGATAAAGAGCCTCGAGAAAAGATCAGCTGCTTGTTGTGGTGATGCTATCTTCATTACAAACATCTAGTAGAAAGAGAGAGAAAGAAAAGATGATTGAACAATGAAATCAAGCTGCTCGCAGGTGGCTTGATTGCTTGCAAACAAATGTTGTAAATGAAGAGAGAGTAGAATGGTAGAGTAGCAGCAAAGAGTATGGCTTGGTTGTACATAAGCTTCATGGCACGATCGAAGGAAAATAAATTAAGGATGGTAGACGAGAGAAAAGAAAAGGGAACATAAGAGGCAAAACAAAAGGCATGCAGAGATATTTCGATTGCATAGTTGTTGCACAAGGATAGCTTAAGTGTTTCCATGCTGTCGGAGAAAAGAGAAGAAAGGAAATGAATAGGATCGCAGCTTGGCCGGAATTAGGACTAGGCTAGGAATTGCACTATTATCGATACTCAAAAACTAATTCGAACCACAAGATCACTATCGAATTTTGAAATTCATTTTTCACACAGAGAAGCACCTAATGCTGACTAACGAGTATGAATGCAACAAACAATTTATATAACCTATATTTATTTAATTTATTTAGAAAATAATTCTTTTGCCTAAAGAAAAATGACAACAGTCGAATATTAAAGTTAAATTTTAAACTATTCCCAAAAAGTTTTAAAATTTAGTTAAATTTGAGTCACATTCCAAAATTTGAAATTTTGGGGTGTGACAAGACTACCCCCCTTAACAGGAATCTCGCCCCGAGATTCGGTGAGACTAGCAAGAAAAGGTGGATGAAGGAATCACTCGGTTTGTCAATCTTCAACGTGATGACCTTTTCTTGAGCTTTCATAACCATTCCATAACAAGACTAAACACTCATTCCTTCGTCGTCCATTCGTTGATGTCGAAGGTGAACTCTACCCCCCTTAGGTTAGCACTTGGATCTCATCGAGCTATCTTGTCTTTTATCAAAACATCTTCATCCTTTTCTTGTTGGCGCATTCGTGAAGCTTTACTTCGGAAACTTGAATCATTCCGGTGGGAAAAGAAGAGAAGATCGAGAAGGATAGAAAAGATAACCCAACTAAATTTAATATAACTATATTATATCAAGATGTGCTTACAAAGATAAGCTTCTCCACACATCGACACTCAGTCAAAGATCCAAATCAATGCAATGGCACACCACACTCAAAGAACAACGCACTACTTCGTCATTAAGACTATATAGGGACATATACTATGGTCAAAGTAAAGATGCTCGCTCAAGAGAGGAAAGGATAAAAATCATTTTACTAAATAGATCAAGAGTAGACAAGTTGAGAAGAGAAAATAGAAAGATCAGAAGAGCACATAGATCGGATTTTTTTTCAAAATAGCTTTGAAAATAGGACTTTGTGGCAACCATTCTACCTAAGCTTGCGTCCTACGGTCGACACGGCTCTGATACCACTCTGTCACACCCGGTTTTAAGGCCAAAACCGAATGCTCATCTATATGTGTGCCCAGGATCAAATTACACACATATAGGACAAAGTAAAGTACAACAGATAACCAATGTCATTAAGATATCGTATAATATTACCATAATGTCTTTAAAGACTAGACAAATACAAACACGCTAGCGGAAGACTCCATAACTCCACAGGCAATCGACCGGGGGCTCCACAAGCTTAGACTTCTCCATCATCTTCAAGCAGTCAATCTTCACTCTCTGAGCAGCATATCATGATTGTAGAGGAAATAGCAAGCGTGAGTACATGTCGTACTCCGCAAGTGTGGGAAAATATGCAATATGCAAGTTTATAACAAGAAAGGCCAACATATGGTTCATAGCAGAAAAGCAACTTAACTTAAGACATTATTAAAGCACCTATATTACTAAGTGAAATAAACCCCCCAAAGGTCATTAACATAAGGTCAACTATACAGGTTACTCCACCTGTAAAGCCAAGGGTTACTCCACCCTAACCAACCTACAGGTTACCCCACCTGTAGAACAAACGGGTTACTCCACCCAAATCTGGTTACCCCACCAGATCCACCCAACCATTCCCACTAATCATGTGAGGATCCAGGCCGCTCCTGACCGTGAGCACGGCTGTCATGACAGTTTTACTTCTCTGCAGAGGTGCACAACTTTACCCACAAGGTGGTGATTCCGTCACTATTCAGTGACTAAAACCTCTATGTTGCCTTCACACTACCAAAGGTGTGAGGCCAAGAGATCACCACATGGTCTTTCAAAGTGCTTCCCAGCCGGCAAACATCCCATGCTAAGGTTCCACCGCTGTGGGATTACGCCATCCAGACAGAAGCCCCCTCTTGCACCGTGGCTAGGATTACTCCATCCATCACCTAGGAATGAGATTACTCCATCCCACTCCTCTTCCTCGAATGTCGCCAAAACTGGGAAGACAACATAATACTTGACCAAGTCTACCATAATCAACCTTGTGCTTTGTGCTGTTGTCCTGGGTTGCCGCTCCACGAACCGGTCCTTATGATCACAAGCAGGTACTATCCACAACCAACAGTACCATGACAGGCACATGTGCATACCCGCACCATCATCAACATCCTCCTGCTTGGATCACCTAAGTTCCATGTTGCTAAAAAGATTAACCGGTCCGTGAAGATTATGTTGAAGTGAACCATTAGTCAAGATTATTAGTCAAATTGTCATTTAACCACCCAAGACAGCAAGCTAAGCATTTCTACCCATCCACATTATCATTAACCTCTACCATAACCCGGCGACAAGGATAAAGTAAAGGAACAGGGTATGACACATAGGATTCCAATTAAACGCAAATGCATGACTAGAGGGAGAAAGCAATAGGTTCAAGATGTTCAAGGACACTTGCCTCAATAGCTGCTGCTCAGAGTCTTCATGTCTTGATCTTCCTCTTGGTGGTTTCTCGAACACGCGTTTCTATATAACGGTAACATGCAAAGCACACAAAGCACAAACAATAAGAAACAGTACACAAAACAGTATCAAATTACTCTAATAACAGTACTAAATGATAGAGCTCAAGCCTACGATCACGTGAGCGCAAGAATCACTTAAAACGGAGTTACGAGCAAAAAGTTATGATGTTTGAAAGACTAAACACTAAATCTGGAAAAACAGAAACAGTCACGAAATGAAATGTGCGTGTTCCCGTTGATTGGATACATATTTTGGAACAAGGTTTTCACAAGAATATGCGCAATGTTGTGGAACATGTTGGACACAAGGTGATTGGGGCACTGGTTTACCTGAAAAAGAGATCAAATGGTTGGATCTAGATGGGGTTGTTCTGGAACAGTTAACGGTGGCATTGCGTTCCTGGTCGATTCATAAATGATCTCGACGAATCCTTTGGGGGACGCGTAGTAGACTTTCTGGAACACAACATGGTCTTGAGTTTTAGTCATAAAAGTAGAGGTATTGGTTGGAACACGAAAAACAATTACCATCAGGCGCGCTGGACAGATTCAGAACAGGAGTAGTAGTCATTGCGAATTAGATCCCCGTCGAACCAGGTCAGATCTTGGGCTGAATTTTGGATATGTTGTAGAGGACTCTATTTCTCACCTGCTGGCAAAATTTGGTTGCATTTGGATGGACGGATCGCCGGGAACGTTGATGCCAATATGTGACTGTGCTGCTGGACGCGAGGGTGGCGACGCGTGGCGGCAGCCTGACGGCGTGGGAGGGGTTTGGAGGGCAAGGAGGACGTGGGGAAGGCTCCCATATATGTAGAGGGGGTGGCCTAGGGTTTGGGAGAGGGTTTGGGCTTGGCCCATAGGTGGGGAGAGGTGAGGAAAGGTGGGCCTCGGCCCAAACGCAAGGAAATCGATGGGGGAGTTGAGATATGGTGGTGGGCTGCCTTAGCATTTGGCCCAAGAGGGCTTGGGGCCATGGGGAGGACGTGGAGAGGAGTCCAGGTATTCCTAGGCGATGTCGAGATGGTGTCCTAATGAAAAGAAAATGTGGACTAGGAAGAAAAGTGCATTATCAAGCGTTAAATAATGTTTTTCTTTCCTTTTGTGAGAAAACGGTAAGTGGTATGAATGTGGATGGAATCATATCTTGGGTGTAGAATGTGAAGAACATTATGTCGACATGAATGAATGTATAGAAGACGGGAGGTGATGTTATAAAAGGAAATAGCATGACTCATGGGGTCAGAACGAATATGCATAGAGGTGAGGTGAGGTGCGATTTTGAGTTGGTTATTGGAACCACGAGCGTAGCCAAAAGATCTTGACAAGTCAAGTGAAGATAAAGGAGGAGAAAGGGGACATGCCAAGGGATCATAATTAAATGATATGAAAGATTATTGACTAGGTATAAGACATAAGACGCACAAGTGATATATGCATTATTTTAACATCCAACCTTATGTTGTGTACAAATGACATGTGCACCTGCCATTGCATCGACATAAATTTGGCAATTAAAATAATATAATATCATTGCATGGTTACGCCAATACAAAGGCCACGAGGTACCATGACTGGTAAAGAGTTTATAGAATGGATAAACAGATTTGTTGGTGTTATATATATGGCTGGAAGTAGATAAACAAGAACACATGATGTTATGATTAAACGGTTGATTTTGAATGCTATTATGATACAACAACAAAAGAGATAACATGATAACTATAGGGGATTTGTAGGATCCTATCGTAACAGTGTGTTCTCCAAAGCAACGATGCATGGAGAGATGCACACATCGGTGGGACGGAGTCGAAAGACAATGTTGAGGAGCTTGGAGGGATAGAGACAGATGGCAGGGAGGCCCGATTTCCATAAGAGAGGCGAGATAGGAATCTGAACACTGATTTTTCTTGATGGACCAGGGTGAACACCAACTATGGTGCAACATTGGGTTCTAATATGGCTACGTATGTAGGTTACAAAGTAAGTCACGAGAGATAGAAAATAAACAAATGAATGAAACGGTTGGGTGCAAACCGATGGAGAGAAAAAGAAATAAGGAATGATCAAAATAATAAGATCCTGTTGATGAGATACAAGATATGTGGGATATGGCAAGAGCCATGTTGACATGCTTCCCTAACATCACCGTGAGTTGCTCGAAAGATTAATTGACTATCAAGACACGACAGAAGGCCAAGGCATTTGAGCTATGGCTGGAGGTTGAAGCTAAATTGAAGAGGTTGTAGCTAGGCTTCAAGCAAAGTGCGGCAAAAAGAAGAGAACGTCTAGACAACGACAATGATTTGCCATGGCTTCTTTGTAACTAGCTTGCAGGTAAAGAGAGGGCCAAGAGGGAAGGGTAAAATATAATAGCAAGTCTAGACAATGGTTGGATATACAAGTTGCAACATTCGGTGCAGATGGACTTGGTGTATATTTTACAAGAAGGCCAGTTTGAAAGTAAACCAATTAGACAAAGGTTGATTGGGTGGTGGTACCGAAAGTTTGTTGGATTGACTGCACATTGATGAAGAAAGAAAGACATATAAGTAGATAGATAGATAAAGAGCCTCGAGAAAAGATCAGCTGCTTGTTGTGGTGATGCTATCTTCATTACAAACATCTAGTAGAAAGAGAGAGAAAGAAAAGATGATTGAACAATGAAATCAAGCTGCTCGCAGGTGGCTTGATTGCTTGCAAACAAATGTTGTAAATGAAGAGAGAGTAGAATGGTAGAGTAGCAGCAAAGAGTATGGCTTGGTTGTACATAAGCTTCATGGCACGATCGAAGGAAAATAAATTAAGGATGGTAGACGAGAGAAAAGAAAAGGGAACATAAGAGGCAAAACAAAAGGCATGCAGAGATATTTCGATTGCATAGTTGTTGCACAAGGATAGCTTAAGTGTTTCCATGCTGTCGGAGAAAAGAGAAGAAAGGAAATGAATAGGATCGCAGCTTGGCCGGAATTAGGACTAGGCTAGGAATTGCACTATTATCGATACTCAAAAACTAATTCGAACCACAAGATCACTATCGAATTTTGAAATTCATTTTTCACACAGAGAAGCACCTAATGCTGACTAACGAGCATGAATGCAACAAACAATTTATATAACCTATATTTATTTAATTTATTTAGAAAATAATTCTTTTGCCTAAAGAAAAATGACAACAGTCGAATATTAAAGTTAAATTTTAAACTATTCCCAAAAAGTTTTAAAATTTAGTTAAATTTGAGTCACATTCCAAAATTTGAAATTTTGGGGTGTGACAATTGCTCCGGCCATCAATTCCGGCAACCGAGCGCTCTGTTTTCTCTCTCACTCTCTCCCTCCCCTCTACACGAGCGCTGCCCAGCACCACACCACACCCCTTTCGCAACAATCACCACAATCCAATTCGAGACACACTGCCGGCGTCGCCACCGCCGTCTCCGATTCCCAAACTCCGGCCAAGGTCCACCGTGCAGCGCCGATCTGCACCACCCCTGCGCACCTCGCCTCCTGAACATCTTCCACAGATGCGCCAGAATGCAAGGAGCACATCCCGGCCCTTCTCGTCGTCGCGCCGCCTCAGGGATGTCCTCCCCCGCCGACACCCGCTGCCACCGTCCGCCATTGGCGCCCTCCGATGGAGCTCCTCGATCTACGATGTCAGAGCCTCCCCAACCTCTCCGTCACTTCCTGTGGAACCACGAGCTCACAAAGTGCCTTCACCTCCACTCTTTGTCCTTGCTTCCCAGTCAAGGAGCCGCCCACGACGCGAACGCCGGCAACCATGATCTGCCATCATCGACAAAGGGGATGACGCCCAGAGCCGTTTCCTGCCGTCGCGACGCCGTAGGTGAGAACTCCTGGCCAGTTTCATTCATTTGCGCTGCCTTTCTTCAAGCTTCATAGACTGTTGGACAGGTTAGCGAGTCTCCTTGAGTCTCCTTATGCTTAACGCTGCAACCTTGATGTTTAATCTCTGCATGCTTGTTCTCAGTTAGGCATGCTAGTATGGCGATTTTTGCATACCTCCTCCTTGCTAATCTGGTCACTCAGCGTGCTTCGTTTCCAGTATAAAATATACTAGTCCATGTTGTTCCCATCAGCATGACGCCAGTCCTGTGCAATATACCCTATTCTCTGAATAAACTGAATTTTTTAAGCCTCGGTTGCTGTACAGTTTTCAGGAAAATCCTGTTATTTCAATTGATCATATCTTTTTGTTTGTAACTCCGATTTAGGTGATTCTTGCGCCTAAATCTTCGTCTCATTGTAACCTATCCAACCATAGTGTTTTTATGATATGTTTGTTCTGTTTGGTGTACTGTATTTATTTGTTTGTGCCTTTTCTTTTATCGATAGTTAGTTCGAATGGATGATGACGTCGAGAAGCTTTATGAGAACATGAAGAGCAAGACAAGAGCACTGAGCAACATTATATGAACAGGCAAGTGTCCTTGAACATCTTGCTCCTATTAGTGTAGTTGGTAGTACATTCCTTGGATGCATGTTTGTCTAAATATGAATCCTATGCTATGGTTTACTAGATATTCCACATTATTCCTTGTCGCCTGTTGGGAGGTTTCTTGGTTATGGGTAGTTTTCATGCTTAGCCTTGCTGTATGTTTGGGTGGGAAGTGTCCTTAATTTTGATTAATGATCTATGCAACTAAAGTGGGATGGTAATGGTTAGAAACATGGTGATTAGGAATCTGAGCAGGATGGTTTGTTTGGTATGGTGCCGTCGTGCACGAGACTTTGGTTGGTGCTTGTACCTGCTTTAGATTCTAAGGACCGGTTCATGGAGCATGTAACCCGGCATATTCGCGCCATCACAAGACTGCGATGGGAGCAGCTTGGCCAATTAATTAGATGTCTCCTTACCTTGTGTGCACCATTCGGATGTTTTGTGGCGCAAGAGGGGGCTTCTGCAGCGGAGGTAAAATGGACTCCAATATGCTGTTAGCGGTGGAACCTTAGCGGGTGCATACAGGTTTGGAGATGCTTTGTAAAGGCCTCGTAGTGATCTCCTGGCCGCACACCATAGGAAGTGTGCAGTGGCATAATGGAGGTTTTAGTCACCGACGGGTGATGAAATCACGACTTGTGGGTAAAGTGGTGCAACCTCTGCAGAGTGTAAAACTGTCTTGACAGCCGTGCTCACGGTCACGAGCAAGCCTGGACTTATTCATGATTAGTTGGATGGTTTGGTTGGTTGCTAGTCGGGTGGTGGGAACCCGATTAGTTGGTAGCCAGGTGGTGGGAACCTGGTAAGCGGTTGTATGTTGGTTTTGGGGGTGATCATCACACTTAGTAATTAGGATGCTTTGATATAGGAGTTTATATTTAGGATTGCATAGATGCAACCATTGAGTTATGCCTTTCTTGATTTAGCCTTGCATGTCATACTTTCCCCCACTTGCTGAGTACGATATGTACTCATGCGCTTGCTTTTCCATATATTATTGTTGCTCAGTGAGGAAGCCAAAGACTACATTGAAGATGGTGCATAGAAGGTCGCGTTGCCGCCAGTCGATTGCCTGTGGAGCGCCCTGGAGTTTTCTTCCGCTGTTGTGCTTAGAACTCTGGTTTGTTTTATTTATGTTGTTTTATTCGCTATAGAACTGTATATCACTATGATGTCCCTACATGTATGATAAAACAGATCCTGGCATACATGTAGAATGCATCTGATTTATGCTATATAAAAATCAGGTGTGACACTTAGCTCTTTGCTCGTCCTCGAGTAAAGCTGTGAGTGGAAACTGAGAGGAACTCTTCCCTTATGTAAGTGAAATCTGCACACAAGCTATTACAAGCCACACCTTTCCACCTGTGAACATGATGGTGGCTAACATGTATTCTTGGATGATTGAAAAGTGGAACGATTCATGACTTAAGTCACCTTGCCTTCACCTACTAAGTACCTTGGGTTTTTGAAAGAGTTTTGAAAAAAATATAAACAACATAGCTCTTGCTCCTCTATTGATTCTCTCGGATCGCTCAAAAAGTGTATTTTCCTTACCAAAGCATTATCTTGCCTCTTTTGTCCTACTTCTAAGGCTTGTATGTGGAGCTCAAGGTAGGGATAGAAGAGGCATACTTGTATCACAAATATTGCTGAACCAAAAGAAAGGATCCACGGAGAATTCAAGTAATACAACCTTGATCAAGAAGTGCATGTGTGGATGTTTATATGTGACGACTCCTTTATTGGATTTTACCTCTCTTTGTTTTGTATTTCCGAGACATGGCTATCATTTTTCTTTCTTTTCTTTTCATGCTCTGTACATGAGCATTATTTTTTTCTTTTCTTTATCTTGCTCATCTTTTGTGAGCCTTCTTTTTCTTTTGCATAGCCATGTCCCTCTTTTGTTTATTTGAGAGAGAGAGGTAAAATGGGATAAAGTGAGGAGTGTCTTTATTTGGATGGGTGGATGTGCTAACTCCCGGTGTAGGAGTTTAGCATTTTTGGTGGATCGTGTACGTGATCTTGATCAAGAGAGCATGACAGGTTTCTCACTAGGATCGCAAAATTTTGGAAAAGCTCATTGCAAAAAACAAGTAGCATATGTATGTATGTTTGATAGTTGTGATTAACATATGGCATTGGTAGGAATTCATGTATCAAAAGAGGAGCAGCAAGCCATGATATTTTAGCTTTTTGAAAATAAAACTCCCAAGGACTTCGTAGATTTAAACAAAGGATCATTTCATCGAACCATATCACACACGCCAATTATCTAGAAAAACATGGGTCCTATGGATAGATTGTTCACAAGCAGGTGGTGATGGAGCGAGTAATAACAAGTGTGCATGATTATGTTGAGAGCAAAAAGGGAGAGTATTGGGTTTTATAAAGATGTGCTAAAAAGAAATTTTCCCAAGTTTTAATTGGTCAAGTTTTATTTTCGTATCTCAGAATGAACTTGACAGGTATGGTAGGCAAAAAGGGAGTGTGGGAAACAAACTTAAGTAGCACGGGAAAGAAGAGGCCCAGAGGGACCCACCAGGGGTCGGCCGACCTGGTCCAGGGGGGTCGGCCGACCTGGTGTGGCTTCCACTGGTGCCCAATTTTCGCTCATTTGTTGGTGTTGTCCTTCCCATGATGGTTCTGAGTGATTTGCGCGTGTTTGTTTCTGTTTTCGCGATGTATCCCCCCCACACTTGCCTTTTTGCCTGTTTCCTTCAAAATAGACAAGGATATTTGGAAACACAAAATTACTCTACCGGTATGGAAACCCGGGGAGCACTAATTTGATTGAATTCAGCAAATGAGCAGGCGCATTACAAATTTGAGGAAATTAAAAATGATGAAAGGAATTAAAGTGCGCCCTAAGGTCTAATCTTATTCTATCTTAGCCTTTTCGGCTTCTCTTAGCTTTTTCTTCTCTTCTTCGATCAGCTCTAAAGCGAGATCATATTGCGCCCACCCTCCTGTGAGGGTCTTGATAAGGTCTTCATCTTTCTTCTTTTCCTTCCAGAGGTGGTTGTAGAGGTTTTGCAGAACCCCGTTCTCCTTTTTAGCGCGTGCTACTTCTTGTCGGAGCCTCCTTATGGTGCGATAGGCGTCGTCCAGAGCTTGTTCTTCATTGATCCCCCAAAGAGGGCTACCTTTCGTGGGCGCGTCTTCTGAGATGGTGGACGAAGCGTCGCTTTGTTCATTCATGGTGCGGGAGGAGGAAGAGATGAAGAGGTGGGGTGAGGGAGAGAGGTATAAATAGGTGCTTTCTCCACCCCTTGGCGCAGAGAAAAAATATTTTCTTCCAAAAACAGCAGGGAAGTAGCAAGGAAAGATGAGGTGGCCGATTGGGCAAAAGATGGGAGGCAGAGGAGCCAGGGGGGGCGTCGGCCGACCCCCCTTCCCTGGGTCGGCCGACCTGCTGTGGGATCCTCTGGTCCCTTTCTTTTTCTGGTTGATTTCTTGCTATTTTTATTATAAGGAAAGTGCTACTACGGGTGATAAAACAAATCAGAGGATATCATGATAAAGATTTTAACTCAATTAAGTGCATGACATCAAATTCTTTATTTGTATCGGGCTCAAGATAAATTTTTAGACGCTGGCCATTTACCTTGAATATCTTACCTTCGTCGTCTTGGAGTGTGATTGCTCCGTGTGGCGAAGTGTCAATAACTGTATATGGCCCGTCCCATTTGCTTCGTAATTTTCCATGGCCGAAGTGCTTTACCCGTGAGTTGAATAGCAAGACTTTGTCTCCAACTTTGAATTCTTTTCTTCTTATCCTTTGATCGTGCCACCGTTTAGTCCTCTCTTTGTATATAGCTGAGTTGTGATATGCTTTGTCTCTCCATTCTTCCAACTCAGCTATCTCCATTTTTCTCTTTCGTCCAGCATCCCTTAGGTCCATTTTCCATGTTCGGATGGCCCAATATGCTCGGTGCTCCAACTCGATGGGTAAATGACATGTTTTTCCATATACGAGTTGGTATGGTGACATGCCTATGGGTGTCTTGTATGCTGTTCGATATGCCCATAGTGCATCGGGTAGCTTGTTTCTCCATGAATTCCCCATCTCTAGTACGGTCTTTTGCAGGATCCGTTTGATTTGTTTGTTTGATGTCTCGGCCTGCCCACTTGTTTGGGGATGGTACGGAGTGGCAATGTTGTGTCGTGCTCCAAGCTCTCTAAGGAAGCTACGGAAGGTCTTATCGATGAAATGAGACCCTCCGTCGCTTATCACTAGCCTCGGTGTTCCAAATCTTGGGAAGATAATCTCGTGGAACATCCGGCGAGCATGCTTGGAGTCAGCGGCTCTGCAAGGCATTGCTTCTACCCATTTGGATACGTAGTCAACTGCCACCAAGATGTATTCATAGCCTTGGGATTTGGGGAATGGCCCCATGAAGTCGATGCCCCATACGTCGAAGATTTCGACTTGTAGATTGAAGTTGAGGGGCATAGCATCCCTTGCTGTGATGCCTCCAAATCTTTGGCATTGTGGGCATCGTCTGATGAATTCTTTTGTGTCTTCGTACATTGTTGGCCAAAAGAATCCGCTTTGCCATATCTTAGCCTGAGTACGAAACACTCCATGGTGTCCCCCGTATGGAGCTGCATGGCATTTTGTGATGATTCGTGTGCTCTCTGGTGTTGGCACACATCGTCTGAGCAGTCCATCGGCGCAGACACGGTACAGGTAGGGATCATTCCATAAGTGACGGCGACTCTCGTAGATGAGTCGTTTCTTGTTTTCTCCGGGCGGTACGTACCCCGTCACGATGAAGTTCACGATGTTGGCGTACCATGGGTGCGCGTCCCTCACTTGGAGCAGCATGTCGTCGCGCAAGAAGTCATTGATGGGTAGTTCCTGCGGGTTAGTGAATTGCATGCGCGACAAATGATCCGCTACAGAATTTTCTACTCCTTTCTTATCACGAATTTCTAAATCAAACTCTTGGAGCAGAAGAATCCATCTTATCAAACGAGGTTTAGCATCTTTCTTAGAGAGCAAAAATTTTAAAGCGGCATGATCAGTGTAAACAATAACTTTTGCCCCGGCTAAATAAGATCTAAACTTGTCAAAGGCAAACACAACAGCAAGGAGCTCTTTTTCAGTGGTAGTGTAATTTAATTGAGCTCCTGTCAGTGTTTTGCTTGCATAAGAAATTGCATGATGCTTTTTATCTCTAGTTTGACCAAGAACAGCCCCCACAGCATAGTCACTAGCATCACACATAATTTCAAAAGGCAGCGTCCAATCAGGGGGTTGGATAATTGGAGCTGAGATGAGTGCATTTTTGAGAGTAGTAAAGGCAATCATGCAATCATCAGAAAACTCAAAGGGTGCATCTTTTGCGAGCAGATTTGTAAGGGGTCTAGCAATTTGAGAAAAATCTTTAATGAAACGACGATAGAACCCCGCATGTCCAAGAAAACTGCGAACACCCTTAATATTAACAGGAGGTGGAAGTTTTTCTATTACTTCTAATTTAGCTTTGTCCACCTCTATCCCTCTTTCAGAGATTAAGTGCCCAAGGACTATGCCTTCTCTAACCATGAAGTGGCACTTTTCCCGATTGAGCACTAAATCCTTTTCTTGGCAACGTTGCAGGACTTTATCTAAATTTTCTAAACAATGATCGAAGGTTTTTCCATAAACAGAGAAATCATCCATGAAAACTTCCATAATTTCCTCGATCATGTCAGAAAAGATAGACATCATGCATCGTTGAAAAGAAGCAGGAGCATTACATAGCCCGAAAGACATTCGTCGATAAGCATAAGTTCCGTAAGGACATGTAAAAGTGGTCTTACTTTGATCGTCGATAAGCAGCGGAAAATGATCTTTCTTTGTGGCCTTGTTAAGTTTTCGGTAATCAATGCACATCCTCCATCCCGTGACGGTTCGTTGAGGGATTAACTCATCCTTGTCGTTATGGACGACCGTCATTCCTCCCTTCTTGGGCACAACCTGCACTGGACTCACCCACTCGCTGTGTGGAACATTATAGATAATACCAGCATGCAAGAGTTTTAAGACCTCTTTCTTAACAACCTCTCTCATTGCATTATTTAACCTCCTTTGAGGTTCCCTAGAAGGTGTACTTTCAGGATCTATGGGAATGCGATGGGTGCAAAGAGCAGGGCTGATTCCTTTGAGGTCTCCTAGCGAATAGCCAAGAACGGAGCGATGCTTTTCTAACACGGCTAAGAGTTTAGTGCTTTCTTCCTCCGAAAGCTTGTCACTTAAAATGACAGGGGCTTCGGGGTTTCCGTGAAGAAAAGCGTAGCGCAAGCCTGGTGGAAGTGGTTTAAGTTCTATTGGAGGTGGTGGCGGTGCAAGGGTCTCAGGTAGCTCTAAAACTTCCTCCGAATCATCTTCTTCTAGAACAAAATCAAGAGCATCTTCATCCAAAGATGATTCGGGGGTTTTATGAAGAAAAATCGCCATAACCTCCTCTATGCAATCATCTTCCTTAGGTAGTTCCTCGGCGAAGGAATTTCGTGCTTGAGTGATAGGAATAGAGAAAGGTTCATCGCCGAGGGTGAAGTCGATGGTTCCAAAAGGTGACGTCCCCAAGAAAAGTTTTTCTATGGGATATCCTACAAGGACATCGAAATCCGAGATTCCGAAGACATGGAAGTCCAAGGATACCTCCGCTTCATCGTGCTTGATGCGAACGCCTCTAACAATCCCCAAACCCTCAAAGATATGCCCAGGAGAGGTTCTAAGGAGTTTGCTAGTGGGTTCCCATGCTTCGCTACCGAACATGGTTAAAGCAAAGGATTCGGACATGATGTTGGCTCCTACTAGAGGGTTATAGAGAACGTCAACTTGGGAGTCCCGAATTAAGCTTTGAATGGTAGAGGTGGGGAGGACAAGTTGAATTATATCGGAAGAAAGCTCATTCTCCTTCAACCATTCATCGCTCATGATCGCCGTCAACTCCCGAATAGTTTTTAAGAGAAAATCTTTTTCCAAAGGTTCGGGGGTTGATGCACAGATCTGAGGTTTCTTTTGACAAGAGTAGTTCAAGGTGTTTCCAAAATTTTCGAAAATCTCTTCCTCGAACTCAAATGGGAACTCAAGAGGTCCATCTTCCTCTATCATGGTCCTTATGTTAGATGAGAACTCGGGTGTCGGCTCTACCAATGTAGGCACCAATTGTTGTGTTTCTTGCACAACGAGTTCCTCATCTATTGACTCCGGCTCAACTAGTAAATCAGCGGAAAAAGGCGTGTTTTCCACAATTCGATCCAAAAGTTCGTGTGCTTCCGCTATGGTCTTATGAGTAAAAGATACACCAGCGGCCGTGTCAAGATAAAGTGCGGTATCGCTGCTCAATCCCGAATAAAAATGTTGCAATAAAACTGGTTCGGGGAGCAACAATTCTGGTCCAGAGTCTGTTAATGAACAGAATCTGATCCAAGATGCACTTAAGGTTTCCTCCTCTTCTTGACGAAAGTTAATTATTTCCGCTCGTAGAGAAGTAATACGAGATACGGGGAAGAATGCTAGACAAAATTTGTCTCGCAATTCTTTCCAATCACCGTTTACTCTCTTAGCGGTGTAAATATACCATTGCCTCGCCCTCTCATTGAGAGAGAAGGGAAACAATTTCCATTTCAATGTTTCTTGTGTCATGCCATGGATTGATCGGCATGAACACAAATGCTCAAACTCTCGCAAGTGTTCATAAGGATTTTCATGTTTAGAACCCGAAGAGGATAAACTTCTTATCATCAAAATGTAATCGGGGGAAAACTCATAGCCAGATGAAGAAATAGGTTGTGATGATGATGGTGGCTCTAAGAGCTCGCCCCGTGGAGTAGAGAATGATTGGATGGTGGGTTGTGACTCCATGAAATGTTTTTGTGAGTTTTTGAATTTAAGGAAAATAAAAACAGAACGGTAAGTAAGATAGATTACGAGGGCAAACTTAATTTGCAATAGAGATATCAACCGTTCCCCGGCAACGGCGCCAGAAATGCTTGTTGGTATTTCTTACGTCACAGATAAATCCGCAAGCGCACGGAATACCGTTGTAGCACTTCCCCCGGGAGTATTCCAAGCTATCGTATTTGTTTTCCCCAAGGAACGGAGTTATTCTACCGCAGGGCAAGTTTTACCCAAGGACAACCAAGACAACTAGCAGCCTAGGATTGAGAGGGTGATTATTATCTAGATATTTCTAAGGTTAGACGAACTCAGGTTCTACTCGTCTACTTCGAGCACCGGCTTAGGCTTTGGTCTGCCAAGCCCCTCCGGCTAAGGCTCTACTATGTACCCGAACGTGGAGGGTTCCTTTGGATGGACAGGGCTGTCACTTCCTGCCACCTACCTCTACAAACCGTGGAGCACACAGCGGTCAAAGGCAACCTCCAGCCTAGACACCACGTCTATGCTATCGATCACTACTCTAGTCCCGGCCTAATACTGATTCAGAGAACTAGAGCACTCCTTGCGGAGCGACGATCCCGTTGAACGAGTATAACAAGAATTATGCCTAAATGAATGATAAAGCTCAATAGATAGATAATCACCACGTATAATCACTAGAAGTGTTTACACGCCAAGGTACAAGAATAGGAACTAAACCTCCAACGAAAAGAGGAGGAGAACTCCTATCTCTTCCTTGCCCTCTCTCCTATTCTACTAATATACAAGAGGCTCTCGGCCTGTGGATTGGAAATGAGGAGAGTCTTGTGTCTTGTGGTGTGTTGTTCTCTTGAGAGAGGGGGGGTACCCCTTTATTTATAGCCTTGGAAGGTCGGCAACTTTGAGGCGGTTCCCGAGGTCGGTGACAATTAATGCAGGGGGAACCGACCTCCAGAGGTCGGTTGTGAACCGCCATAAAAAGCTGGGCCAGGGGGGCCTCCATGTCAGGTCGGCCGACCTGGCCAGGGGGGTCGGCCGACCTGGCCTGGGCCCCACTGGGCCTGGTCCTCCTCTGGCTCCTTCCTCTGGCTATGTATGTGCCCAATCCACTTGCATTCTTTGGTCTTGAAGCCTGGTTCTGTGGTTTTGGGCTTTTGGACTAAATTCTTTAGTCCGGGGAAAATCCGTCGATTGCAAAGTCCATGTTTAGTGCCTGTTTTCCCCTGTTTTTATATGAATTGCACCTGCACTCATAATTTCACCAAGACTAGTGGAATTTGTTAGAAATAAGCCCTATGTCTACTCTTGGTGATGGTGTTAGGTCCAAAAGGTGCATAAAGTTGATGGTAAAAATGGGTCGTAAGGACCGTCAACAAGGACCCGCCACGCCTTTCACGGCCGCGGGCTCTTTGGGGCCGGCCGCGGCTTCCCAGGCGGCGCAGTCGTTGTTACGGGCAGCGACGGGCGCGGCGGCGTGCTCGGTGGGGCCGGCTACGGTAGCGGCGGGCCACGGTGAGGGGGGCGCTCCTCTCGGTTCTGCTGGCCGTGGCGCGCAAGGCGGCGGCGAGCACGAAGGCCGCGGCGACCAGATCAGCTCGCTCGCTGGTGGTGCCCGGGGCGCGCCAGGCGGCGGGCGCCACGGTGCAGGCCGTGGCTTGAATGGCGGCGGTCTTAGTGGGGTGGGCTGTGGCGGGCAGGACGGCGGGTTCGCTGGTGGTGGCCCGATCACGCGGTCGCGGAGTAGGGAGCGCTGCAGGGGAACCGGCTTCCGGCACACCTGATGCAGGGGAACCCAGTGCCGAGGCGCCTGCATCGGAAGAGCCCGCGTGCGCGTTAGGTGCTTCCGCTTTCATGCTTCCTGTGATTGTCTTCATGGTGCCTATGCCGCCGCGGGCACCGTGATTGCTTGTAGGGTCATGGTCGGCACATATTACTGCAGCTGTTCGATGTTGTTTTCGCGGAAATTATTTGTACCGATCATAGTCTAAGTATATTTTGTACTAAGGCAATTGTAGACTGCCTATTACTCCATTTATAAATCCTGCAGTTCAACTCTATTTTTTGATATGGTGATTCGCGCCTTGCGTTTATTTTTCCGTGTTGATGCTACTTGTTATTGTACTAGTCAATTATCCCGTGATTGAAAGAGCCAAGCCAAGGTCTATCTCCTGTGTGCATCTGAGAAAAATTAATGATTGGATCATTGGCAGGACCCGAGGTCACGCCATCGAGGCTCGAGATGTTTTCCTCAACGTCCCACGCCGGAGACGACTTCGACAAATCCGTCCACACTTTCACTTACTCCGGCGACTCCAGCGACTATCTGAGCGATTCGGTGAGCTCGATAACCTGTGATTCACCCTAGATCTTTGGTTCATTTTGCTCCGCCAATGGTTTTATTTGGGGATTGTTTTGTTGTGACCTAGGACAACGATCTTCTGCCCGAGACGGAAGCGAGGCACTGGCGTGGGATTGACAGGAGCACGGACGAGCGCTGCGCCCATGGCCGTCCTCGTAGGAAGGTCTGCTGGGGCGGGAGGAACACTGGACGCCGATTCCTCGGCTATCGCCTTGAGGTTTTTCTCTATCTGTTCGTGCTCTGTTTTTCCTCTGCCTTTTTCATGCTGCATGATTCATATTGCTATATATCGCCGTTTTCAGGTAGTCCATTTTGCTAACAATATTTTGGTAACAATATTTTGCTTCCCTCTTCTCACATTTCCGCAGGAGGACGGAAAGCAGTGCTCCTACGTCAAGTGGATTGACCCGGAATGGCTGGAGAGAGTCCAGGTGTCATTCAATAAGCTGTGGCATCAGTCAAAGCAGTTTATGCGAGCAAGGAGGCATTGTTCTAACGACCTTCGCGATGCTCTCGCTGCAAAGGTCAACATGGAGCAGAGATTGAAGGAGAGTGAGGAGGCCATGGAGCGGAGGATGAAGCAGATGGTGGATGAGCTCAAAAAGTGGATTATCTTGGCCAAGCTGTCGCAGGCTAGGTGGCTGTCCAGCGAAGGGGAGAAAAAGAGGGTCTGGATGCTGGTTGGGATCCTGGTTTGCGTGATGATGCTGTACCTCATCATCCACAAGAATTGATCGTCATACTCTCCTATCTATTTTGTTCGTTGCTAGTGACTGTTGACGGTCCTTACGACCTATTTTTACCGTCAACTTTATGCACCTTCTGGAACCTAACACCATCACCAAGGGTAGACATAGGGCTTATTTCTAACAAATTCCACTAGTCTTGGTGAAATTATGAGTGCAGGTGCAATTCATACAAAAACAAGGGAAAACATGCACTAAACATGGACTTTGCAATCAACGGATTTTCCCGGAATAAAGATATCTTCCAAGGGCCCAATAACCGAGAGAAACACTCAAGTCTACCCATAGCACTCGGGACCAAGGTCAAGGAATAGAGGGGAGGCCACCTGCCAAAGCCCAGCCAGGGTGGGGCCAGCCATAGGTCGGCCGACCCCCCCTAGCTGGGTCGGCCGACCCCCCCCTCAAGCCCAATGAGGCCCACTCTTCTATGGCGGTTCGCAACCGATGTTGCAATGTCGGTTCCCCCTGCAATCAATGATACCACCTCGTGGAACCGACTCAATTCCACCGACCTTGGAGGCTATAAATAATGGGGCACCCCGCCCCCTCACACAACACAAGACAACACACATTGACACCAAGAGGAATCCATTCTCTAGCATTAGACTAGTCTCTAGGCTGTAGAGGATTAGAGGGGAGAGTTTGGTAGAGGAGAGGGCTGTCCTCCCTTTGTTAGGACTTAGCCCAATCTTGTATCTTGAGGATACTTGCTAATAATATATTGTTCGACGTTCGTTCGTTGTTCGTTCATCGTTCGTTCGTCGTTCATCTCATATTAAGTAAGTATCAAGGTCCACCCCAATAGAATTATCTTCTTTATTCCTCATGCCTTATGATTGTACTAGTATGATGATCATGTGCTTTCTATGTGGTTATTATCTAGTCATGATTGGTTGCTTCATGCTTGACATGCCTTTATTCATTCGTTTATGTCCTTACACTCGATTCATGCATGAAGTGGTGAGACATGCTCGGGCCCATGACTTGTTAATCCGTAGGGTTAGAGTTATGTGCGATATAGATCGTAGCTTGTTAATCCGCAGGGTTAGAGTTACGCATGTCTCACCCATTGACTTGATGATCCGTAGGGTCAGAGTCATTCATGTTCTAGCACTTGATCTGTTGATCCGTCGGGTCAGGATTAGGTGTACTCTTATTCCCGACTTGATGATCCGAAGGGTCAAAGTCCCATGGGAATCGAGAGTACTGTTTAGCAATGTGAGCGTGGTGCTTAGGTTGATAAACAGCTTGGGGTGTTTGGTTGTCTGCTTGAACAAGAGAAGGTCTGGCAGCAAGGACTTAATTGCCTTGCTGTCACGTGACCCTAGGACTGGCATAGGGACTTAATAGCCCTAGTGTCACGTGTCCTGGTAGAGGGTTGCCGGTAGGTGGTGACAGCCCTGCTGTGCTTAATCCTCTTTGTTCCACGGTAGATAGCCTTGATTGCCTGGTAGAAGGAATACCGGTAGGTGGTGACAGCCCTGCTGGTTACCCCCCTTGTTCCAGGTTGACATAGAGCTTAGACTTGTATGTGTTGCATGAGCAGGAATATAAGAAGTACATAAGGATCCATCTCGGCTCTCTTCTTAACCCCACTTAGCCTAGGCTTAGTTCTAGTGTTAGATTGGATTGCTCTGGTTGTGTTGTCACTACTACCCCTTATTATTATCCTTACCCCTGTTTAGACCTTGGTATATTATTAGTTATGTGATTATGAACTTTGCTATCTCGTAAACCACCGCCTTCCCTGTGGAAAATACGATACCCTTGAATACTCACGGGTGAAGTGCTACAACGGTATTCTCCGTGCGCTTGCGGATTTATTTGTGACCGTAAGAAATACCAACAAGCATTTCTGGCGCCGTTGCCGGGGAAGGCACTGGTTGAAGAGTCACTAGCATTGTTTATAATTATATTTCTTTTAATTACCACTGTCTAGATAGGTCTACCTTTGTTTTGTTTTCTCTTTATGTGAAAACAGGGTAGTGTACCTCTGGTGTTGACCTAACGAGGCAATACACAGAAAATCAAGAAGTAATCTTGAGACGAACAGAACCGCGAGTCACCCATCCTCAAGAATACTCTCCACAGTCAAGCCAGCTACACCCGCACGATCAAGCTCAACACCAATGGGTCAAAAGTTTTCCCACGAATACTCCGCAGCTACATCCACACCATCAAGCTCAACGCCAATGGCTGAAAAGTTGTTCCAAGAATACTCCGCTGCAGTTGTTGACCGTATGGCACTTGGGCCACACGTCAGCACTGGAGACGGAAACTTCAGACCTAGAGCCAGCCAAATCTACATGGTGCAGGCCAATCCATTCCATGGAACGGCCAACGAGGACGCAAGCACCCATCTTCGAAAATTCCTGAAGGTCTGCAAAACTTTGTCCATCAAGGGAGTCAACCAAGATGTCATTCGACTTCGTCTATTTCCCTATTCTCTTGTGGGGGAAGTAAGACAATGGTTCTATGCCAACCCAAGTGTTGCGACTACTTGGGATGATTGCTCTGAAGCGTTCCTCGAGAAATACTCTCCAAGAGGCAAAGCCTATGCCCTTCATGTACAGACTCCAAACTTTTGGAGAGCACAAGAAGAATCCATTCCTAAAGCATGGGAGAAATTTCAATATTATTTGACAACATGCTGTTGGTATTTCTTACGGTCACAGATAAATCCGCAAGCGCACGGAGAATACCGTTTTAGCACTTCACCCGTGAGTATTCAAGGGTATCATATTTTCCACAGGGAAGGCGGTGGTTTACGAGATAGCAAAGTTCATAATCACATAACTAATAATATACCAAGGTCTAAACAGGGGTAAGGATAATAATAAGGGGTAGTAGTGACAACACAACCAGAGCAATCCAATCTAACACTAGAACTAAGCCTAGGCTAAGCGGGGTTAAGAAGAGAGCCGAGATGGGTCCTTATGTACTTCTTATATTCCTGCTCATGCAACACATACAAGTCTAAGCTCTATGTCAACCTGGAACAAGGGGGGTAACCAGCAGGGCTGTCACCACCTACCGGCATCCTTCTACCAGGCAATCAAGGCTATCTACCGTAGAACAAAGAGGATTAAGCACAGCAGGGCTGTCACCACCTACCGGCAAACCTCTACCAGGACACGTGACACTAGGGCAATTAAATCCCGATGCCAGTCCTAGGGTCACGTGACAGCAAGGCAATTAAGTCCTCGCTGCAGACC
>CM017445.1:42438612-42455315 GCA_007726485.1 Eragrostis curvula | reverse complement strand
TTGTACCGAGGCTCGGGGGCTACACCCGGCGGGTGCGCTCGCGCGCACCCACCGGCAGGAGTAGTGCGAAAATACCCTCGGAAAGACAACGACAAGCCTCGACGGCGACCACGACCCCCGGCCGCCGCCCAGGCTCGGGGGCTACTGACGGATACCCAAATCAGGGTATCCTGATCTAGGATGCTTAATTCTACTAACCGTCTCAGCTTAATTGTGTAGGGCCCACAGGAACAGGCACACGACAACAGAGCGCTCGAGGGGCCCACGGCCGACCCCGAGGGCACATACAAGTTCCGCCTCGTCCGACCCCGAGTCGGCCGGGGCCCACGACTTCCGCCTCGTCCGACCCCGAGTCGGCCGGGGCCCACGACTTCCGCCCCGCCCGACCCCGAGTCGGGTGGGGTCCAACGGCTCCGCCTCGCCCGACCCCCAGTCGGGCGGGCCCCGAACTCCGCCTCGCCCGACTCCCAGTCGTTCGGGCCCACAAGCCGCGCTTCGCCCGACCCCGAGTTGGGAGACTTCGTCGAGAAGATTTCCCTCTGGCAAGGAGGACAGGCATTTACGACGAGTAGCTGGGGAGCCTTAACTCTACCCAGCAACTCATCTACTTGCAGGCACGCGATTTGACCTGCACAGTGACATCCGTCCCATCTCACAGCGCCGCCTGACACCTCGAGTACAGCAGCGGGATGGCTACGGCATCATCATCACCCTGAACAGGGACGAAGACCGGACCGGCGACAAGACGGTCGCGACAGTCTGGGTTGACATCTCGACCACCTGCCCGGCGACCAGGCTGACAGGACGCCGCCTGACTAGAGCCACAGTAGCGAATAGGGATCAGACTAGTGCGGCGCGTAGCCGCGCTGTCCACAACGGGAAACCCCGTTCTCATTTGTAAACCAGCTCACTCTTTGATTATAAAAGGGGAGCTTGGTGCATGAGGAGAGGGGATCCAGAGATACGACGCACACAAACATAGAGATACACACGAAGAGGCTTGGAGTCTTTCTCCTCCCTCGCCAACACTTGTAGCTCCCCTCTGCAAGTCGAAACACGAACTACCCATGAACTGGACGTAGGGCATCGATTGCCTGAACCAGTATAAACCTTGCCTCTCTCGCAAAACCCTCGCCATCATAGAAGATTGTTAGGCGCCGTAGTTACAAATTTACTTGTCGGCCGGTTTCTTAACACCGACACGAGGTTTCCATGCGTACAGTACCCCTTTCGAGGCGTTTTTATGCCATTTTCACTCGTTACGAGCCGATTTTCGAGCGCTGGAATTCCTCATGTATCCCTTCAATTTTAACATGGACAGACATGGAGGCAACCACTGACCCGTAGGACACGTCCCGAGATGCTTCTCCAGGCGAGAGATGCCGGCACGAATTTTTTTTTTCCGAACTGCCGTTTGATGCCGTTTTCATGGGCTATAGCACACGTTTTGAACCGATTTTTGGCACCCGGCCAATTTCAGAACCCCTGCCCAAATTTGCACTGCCTCATAGTAGAAAACATTTCACAAGGTTCCCTTGAATTTTTCGGGGCGTACAGTGCCCCTTTCGAGGCGTTTTAGGCCATTTTCACCCGTTACAAGCCGGTTTTCGAGCGCTGGAAATCCTCATCAATCCCTTCAATTTTAACATGGACAGGACATGGATGCAACCTCTGACCCGTCGGATACCTCCCGAGATGCTTCTCCACGCGAGAGATGCTGGCACGAATTTTTTTTTCTGAACTGCCGTTTGAGGCCGTTTTCATGGGCGCACACGTTTTGGACCGATTTTTGGCACCCGGCCCGATTTCGGAACCCCTGCCCAAATTTGCACTTCCTCATAGTAGAAAACATTTCACGATGTTTCCATGAATTTTTGGGGCGTACAGTGCCCCTTTTGAGGCGTTTTTAGGCCATTTTCACCCGTTACGAGCCGATTTTCGAGCGCGGGAAATCCTCATCTATCCCTTCAATTTTAACATGGACAGACATGGATGCAACCACTGACCCGTAGGACACGTCCCGAGATGCTTCTCCAGCCGAGAGATGCCGGCACGAATTTTTTTTTCCGAACTGCCGTTTGAATCCGTTTTCATGGGCTATAGCACACGTTTTGGACTGATTTTTGGCACCCGGACCGATTTCGGAAACCCTCCCCAAATTTGCACTGCCTCATAGTAGAAAACATTTCACGAGGTTTCCTTAAATTTTTCGGGGCGTACAGTGCCCCTTTCGAGGCGTTTTTAGGCCATTTTCACCCGTTACGAACCGGTTTTCGAGCGCTGGAAATCCTCATCTATCCCTTCAATTCTAACATGGACAGACATGGATGCAACCACTGACCCGTAGGACACGTCCCGAGATGCTTCTCCAGCCGAGAGATGCCGGCACGAATTTTTTTTTTCCGAACTGCCGTTTGAGGCCGTTTTCATGGGCTATAGCACACGTTTTGGACCAATTTTTGGCACCCGGCCCAATTTCAGAACCCCTGCCCAAATTTGCACTGCCTCATAGTAGAAAACATTTCACGAGGTTTTCTTGAATTTTTCGGGGCGTATAGTGCCCCTTTCGAGGCGTTTTTAGGCCATTTTCACCCGTTACAAGCCGGTTTTCGAGCGCGGGAAATCCTCATCTATCCCTTCAATTTTAACATGGACAGACATGGATGCAACCTCCGACCCCTAGGACACGTCCTGAGATGCTTCTCCAGGCGAGAGAAGCCGACACGAATTTTTTTTCCGAACTGCCGTTTCTGGCCGTTTTCATGGGCTATAGCACACGTTTTGGATCGATTTTTGGCACCCGGACCGATTTCGGAACCCCTTCCCAAATTTGCACTGCCTCATAGTAGAAAACATTTCACGAGGTTTCCATGCGTACAGTATCCCTTTCGAGGCGTTTTTAGGCCATTTTCACTCGTTACGAGCCGATTTTCGAGCGCTGGAAATCCTCATGTATCCCTTCAATTTTAACATGGACAGACATGGAGGCAACCACTGACCCGTAGGACACGTCCCGAGATGCTTCTCCAGGCGAGAGATGCCGGCACGAATTTTTTTTTTCCGAACTGCCGTTTGAGGCCGTTTTCATGGGCTATAGCACACGTTTTGGACCGATTTTTGGCACCCGGCCCAATTTCAGAACCCCTGCCCAAATTTGCACTGCCTCATAGTAGAAAACATTTCACGAGGTTTCCTTGAATTTTTCGGGGCGTACAATGCCCCTTTCGAGGCGTTTTTAGGCCATTTTCACCCGTTACAAGCCGGTTTTCGAGCGCTGGAAATCCTCATCAATCCCTTCAATTTTAACATGGACAGGACATGGATGCAACCTCTGACCCGTCGGACACCTCCCGAGATGCTTCTCCACGCGAGAGATGCTGGCACGAATTTTTTTTTCTGAACTGCCGTTTGAGGCCGTTTTCATGGGCGCACACGTTTTGGACCGATTTTTGGCACCCGGCCCGATTTCGGAACCCCTGCCCAAATTTGCACTTCCTCATAGTAGAAAACATTTCACGATGTTTCCATGAATTTTTGGGGCGTACAGTGCCCCTTTCGAGGCGTTTTTAGGCCATTTTCACCCGTTACGAGCCGATTTTCGAGCGCGGGAAATCCTCATCTATCCCTTCAATTTTAACATGGACAGACATGGATGCAACCACTGACCCGTAGGACACGTCCCGAGATGCTTCTCCAGCCGAGAGATGCCGGCACGAATTTTTTTTTCCGAACTGCCGTTTGAATCCGTTTTCATGGGCTATAGCACACGTTTTGGACTGATTTTTGGCACCCGGACCGATTTCGGAAACCCTCCCCAAATTTGCACTGCCTCATAGTAGAAAACATTTCACGAGGTTTCCTTAAATTTTTCGGGGCGTACAGTGCCCCTTTCGAGGCGTTTTTAGGCCATTTTCACCCGTTACGAACCGGTTTTCGAGCGCTGGAAATCCTCATCTATCCCTTCAATTCTAACATGGACAGACATGGATGCAACCACTGACCCGTAGGACACGTCCCGAGATGCTTCTCCAGCCGAGAGATGCCGGCACGAATTTTTTTTTTCCGAACTGCCGTTTGAGGCCGTTTTCATGGGCTATAGCACACGTTTTGGACCAATTTTTGGCACCCGGCCCAATTTCAGAACCCCTGCCCAAATTTGCACTGCCTCATAGTAGAAAACATTTCACGAGGTTTTCTTGAATTTTTCGGGGCGTACAGTGCCCCTTTCGAGGCGTTTTTAGGCCATTTTCACCCGTTACAAGCCGGTTTTCGAGCGCGGGAAATCCTCATCTATCCCTTCAATTTTAACATGGACAGACATGGATGCAACCTCCGACCCCTAGGACACGTCCTGAGATGCTTCTCCAGGCGAGAGAAGCCGACACGAATTTTTTTTCCGAACTGCCGTTTCTGGCCGTTTTCATGGGCTATAGCACACGTTTTGGATCGATTTTTGGCACCCGGACCGATTTCGGAACCCCTTCCCAAATTTGCACTGCCTCATAGTAGAAAACATTTCACGAGGTTTCCATGCGTACAGTATCCCTTTCGAGGCGTTTTTAGGCCATTTTCACTCGTTACGAGCCGATTTTCGAGCGCTGGAAATCCTCATGTATCCCTTCAATTTTAACATGGACAGACATGGAGGCAACCACTGACCCGTAGGACACGTCCCGAGATGCTTCTCCAGGCGAGAGATGCCGGCACGAATTTTTTTTTTCCGAACTGCCGTTTGAGGCCGTTTTCATGGGCTATAGCACACGTTTTGGACCGATTTTTGGCACCCGGCCCAATTTCAGAACCCCTGCCCAAATTTGCACTGCCTCATAGTAGAAAACATTTCACGAGGTTTCCTTGAATTTTTCGGGGCGTACAATGCCCCTTTCGAGGCGTTTTTAGGCCATTTTCACCCGTTACAAGCCGGTTTTCGAGCGCTGGAAATCCTCATCAATCCCTTCAATTTTAACATGGACAGGACATGGATGCAACCTCTGACCCGTCGGACACCTCCCGAGATGCTTCTCCACGCGAGAGATGCTGGCACGAATTTTTTTTTCTGAACTGCCGTTTGAGGCCGTTTTCATGGGCGCACACGTTTTGGACCGATTTTTGGCACCCGGCCCGATTTCGGAACCCCTGCCCAAATTTGCACTTCCTCATAGTAGAAAACATTTCACGATGTTTCCATGAATTTTTGGGGCGTACAGTGCCCCTTTCGAGGCGTTTTTAGGCCATTTTCACCCGTTACGAGCCGATTTTCGAGCGCGGGAAATCCTCATCTATCCCTTCAATTTTAACATGGACAGACATGGATGCAACCACTGACCCGTAGGACACGTCCCGAGATGCTTCTCCAGCCGAGAGATGCCGGCACGAATTTTTTTTTCCGAACTGCCGTTTGAATCCGTTTTCATGGGCTATAGCACACGTTTTGGACTGATTTTTGGCACCCGGACCGATTTCGGAAACCCTCCCCAAATTTGCACTGCCTCATAGTAGAAAACATTTCACGAGGTTTCCTTAAATTTTTCGGGGCGTACAGTGCCCCTTTCGAGGCGTTTTTAGGCCATTTTCACCCGTTACGAACCGGTTTTCGAGCGCTGGAAATCCTCATCTATCCCTTCAATTCTAACATGGACAGACATGGATGCAACCACTGACCCGTAGGACACGTCCCGAGATGCTTCTCCAGCCGAGAGATGCCGGCACGAATTTTTTTTTTCCGAACTGCCGTTTGAGGCCGTTTTCATGGGCTATAGCACACGTTTTGGACCAATTTTTGGCACCCGGCCCAATTTCAGAACCCCTGCCCAAATTTGCACTGCCTCATAGTAGAAAACATTTCACGAGGTTTCCTTGAATTTTTCGGGGCGTACAGTGCCCCTTTCGAGGCGTTTTTAGGCCATTTTCACCCGTTACAAGCCGGTTTTCGAGCGCTGGAAATCCTCATCAATCCCTTCAATTTTAACATGGACAGGACATGGATGCAACCTCTGACCCGTCGGACACCTCCCGAGATGCTTCTCCACGCGAGAGATGCTGGCACGAATTTTTTTTTCTGAACTGCCGTTTGAGGCCGTTTTCATGGGCGCACACGTTTTGGACCGATTTTTGGCACCCGGCCCGATTTCGGAACCCCTGCCCAAATTTGCACTTCCTCATAGTAGAAAACATTTCACGATGTTTCCATGAATTTTTGGGGCGTACAGTGCCCCTTTCGAGGCGTTTTTAGGCCATTTTCACCCGTTACGAGCCGATTTTCGAGCGCGGGAAATCCTCATCTATCCCTTCAATTTTAACATGGACAGACATGGATGCAACCACTGACCCGTAGGACACGTCCCGAGATGCTTCTCCAGCCGAGAGATGCCGGCACGAATTTTTTTTTCCGAACTGCCGTTTGAATCCGTTTTCATGGGCTATAGCACACGTTTTGGACTGATTTTTGGCACCCGGACCGATTTCGGAAACCCTCCCCAAATTTGCACTGCCTCATAGTAGAAAACATTTCACGAGGTTTCCTTAAATTTTTCGGGGCGTACAGTGCCCCTTTCGAGGCGTTTTTAGGCCATTTTCACCCGTTACGAACCGGTTTTCGAGCGCTGGAAATCCTCATCTATCCCTTCAATTCTAACATGGACAGACATGGATGCAACCACTGACCCGTAGGACACGTCCCGAGATGCTTCTCCAGCCGAGAGATGCCGGCACGAATTTTTTTTTCCGAACTGCCGTTTGAGGCCGTTTTCATGGGCTATAGCACACGTTTTGGACCAATTTTTGGCACCCGGCCCAATTTCAGAACCCCTGCCCAAATTTGCACTGCCTCATAGTAGAAAACATTTCACGAGGTTTCCTTGAATTTTTCGGGGCGTACAGTGCCCCTTTCGAGGCGTTTTTAGGCCATTTTCACCCGTTACAAGCCGGTTTTCGAGCGCTGGAAATCCTCATCTATCCCTTCAATTTTAATATGGACAGGACATGGATGCAACCTCTGACCCGTCGGACACGTCCCGAGATGCTGCTCCAGGCGAGAGATGCCGGCACGAATTTTTTTTTCCGAACTGCCGTTTCTGGCTGTTTTCATGGGCTATAGCACACGTTTTGGACCGATTTTTGGCACCCGGACCGATTTTGGAACCCCTGCCCAAATTTGCACCTGGCAACAAATGCCCAAACCCATGTCTTGCCTGTCTGAAAATATTAAGAAATTACTACAGATACTAAGTACTCCGTAGTGTATGCAACAGTTCAAGCATCAGCCAGTTCATGATTCAAAGGCAACTCGTCTTCTCTGAAACTCACGGCAAGCTCTTAGTGCTTTTCTTATCCCACCATTTATTATGTTTTTAGTTCCATGGTCATGCTAATTTGTATCCAGACCTGTGCTCTTTTCAGATAAAAGGTCGATGGAAAAATGTCATTCTATAGATATACAGGGGAACAAGCAAGCACACGCATGGGAGCAAGTGAGCAAACCTGCAGTCCTGAGTCGAGCAACGTCAGCGATGCGGCGTGCGGCGTGGCTCCTCGGCTCCTTGACACAGCGCAATGGCGGCGATGCGGTTCCTCGGCGCGATGGAGGCGAAGTGGGCTCGGGTGTGGATCGATCTTGACGGCCTGGGTTGGGGCGTTGGATGAGGAAGATCAGCCTTCCTGGGTTGGCGGTGCTGTACCGCGTCGGCGGCGGAAAAGATCGACGGCGTTGCGCGGAGGAGGAAGAGCGGGGAGGAGTTGCACAAAACGGAGGAGGCGTGGGAGGGGATCACGGCCTCACGAGGGATTCGGCGGCGCAGTGGAGGCGAGCCCCACAACTTTCGGATCGCAGAGCGATGCGTGGGATTTTGGATGGCATGGAGCGTGTGCGAGCGAGTCGTGGCGCGGAATACGATTTTTGCGGAGGGGACGCAATATTTTTTTGCGGGAACCCAGACGCAGAGGAGGCGCGGATTACGGTTTTTACGGGAGCGGAATAAGGCTGCGCGGACGACAACTTCGCTTTTCATGAGTTGTAGAGATTGCTCGACACCGGGGCAAGCTAGAGGGGACACTAAAAGAAAAACGAAATTTGCATATTCCTCATTACTCCAACACGTTTCAGCAACTACAGAAAGACGCAAAATCACAACAGGAGCAACGTGCCATCCCATCGCCTTTAACTTTCGAGCCCAACGGGCGCTGCGTGGCCAGAGGATCTGTTGGCATACAAAAGGATATCAACGAGCACAATCTAAACGCGTCCACAACTGCGGCTCATTCTCACTCAACCGCTTAAAGACTCTGGGGGATTCTTAAACAGAAAAAAAGCTTAAAGACTCTTGGGGCCCACAGAAGAGAGGAGAAGTGTTGATACGCGGAAAAAACTAGGCGAACAGGTTGCAGTTGGAGGGGCGGCGTTTCGCTTTCACGTCTCTTCCTTCCTTCGTTAATATCACCTGCCCCCTCCATTCAAGTCTCCAATCGATCGCTTCAGTTTTACATGATCCTCCTCTCCTCTGAGCATTCCGTGGTTTGGCGATGGCGGTTTCTGCTTTCTCCAGGGCAGACGGTGGCCCGCCGCCGAACAACTTCGCCGTCGCGGCATCGTACGGGTCGTTTCTGGTACAGAACGGCGGCGCCCTGCTGCAGGTCGTCAAAGTCCGCCACCTTCTCCGTCAAGGTATCGCCGATGATGCAGGCTCCCGCATGGTCATGGCGGCGCTTGAGCGCGTCCTTGCCGTCGTTTGCGCGCCCGGCCGGGCCATATGTCCGACCCGGGCCTCATCATCCCCATCTCCGACATGGCCAACGAATGGGGAAGTGTGCCGATGCGGACGAAGTTCGCCGTCATGGACGTGGGTGCTCACCGCCGTCACGCTGGAAACCAACAGTGGAGATCGCGCACGGCATGCTTTCAACGGACATGCCAAAGACACCCAAGGTAAGTATAGGATTGAATTAGCGGGAAACTGCCCCTAATCAGTTCTTGCGACAAGATGTTTTCGGGAGTAGGATGGAGGAACTGTAACTTGCATGCTTTCAAATTTTTCCATTACTTGCCTACAATTTTTCTGATATGCCGATTGAAGTTTGGTAGGACGAATTGGTTTTGCTAGCAGAAATGATTGAATCGGGTTTGCCTGTTACGTTGTGAACAATTGCATCTCTACTCCTCTTTATTTTCGTTGTGACTCCACCGTGCGTCGCAGCAAAAAAAATTTTGGTGCCGACAGGTGGGTCCCACCGAGTACCGTTCGTTTTCTTTTTCACAATCGCGCGCGTACCCGTTCGTTTATTTTCTTCCTCATGTCGCGCACACACCCGCATCCCCTCCCGATGGCGCTGGTGCGGTTCCCCGGCGGCGAGGCGCTCACGGTGGCCGCCATCCTCGAGGCTCCCGGGGAGGTGGTCGCCAAGTCGGCGCACAGCCGCGCGGCCACACAGCGCCGGGGAGGCCGTCGCGCTGCTCCGGTTCGTGCGTCCGGCCTGCTCCGCGGGCGCTGAGGAGGCTGTGGCCACCGCTCGGGTGCTCGGCGCCGTGCTGCACGCGAATATCGTCCCGATCCGCGCGCTCTACATCGGACCACGCGGGGAGAAGCTGCTCGTGCACCCGTTCTACGCCGCCGGGTGGCTCCGCCGGTTCTTGCAAGGTCTGTGCTCCATATTACGTCACTTGCGTTCGACCCAAGTTAGCATTGAGTAATACAAATCATACTGTCAGCTGAGCGTTAAATATTACTTTCATTTGGGCCAGATGTTCATATTGTCAAACCAAATAATGGTGTTTCCCCTGTTCTGCAAATCACCTAAGCATTTCATATTTGTTTTATCTTGGGCCAGCTGTTCATATTGTGAAACCAAATAACAGCACCTGATTTTGTAGTTTGATTGTGAGCTATTACTTGGAGTCTCCACTTTTCTCATTTTGAACAATGCAAAATGACACGTTGGTTGTTGGAGTACCTGAGGTGCTTCAGCAAACTGCTATTGTGTTGCATCTTCATCAAAATGGAAGAGCTGATGAAACAAACCGGAGGATCAACTCTATGCAAGTATGCAGCTTTGACAGATGGAGAACCTGCAGCTATGGAAGATCAACTCTGAAGACTGAGTCACCTTGATTGGTGATGTTTGATGGATGCACAAGCATGATTTGGCTAATTTGGGTTGCAGTCTTATATATCATGTAAGTCGAAGGTCTGTAGAGTGTAGATATGCATGGTAATAATGAGTTAATTAAAGCCAGCAAGGTGTCTGGAACATTTACTTTAAGTGTTATGTTCAGGTCGAGTAAAAGTGCATTGTACTTACTTTTTTGCGAAAAAAGCGCATTGTACTTAATTGTGAGAAAGTATGGCAATTCAGAATGCTAAAAAGTTTACCTGAATCTTTTTGCAAGATCATGCAGTGGGAAAACCAGATTTCAGAAGAAGGATTTTAGAAACAGTGTATCCAGTATTTAATAAAACCAGCGTGGCATCAGACAAAACAAAAAAAAAACAATTTTGCTTTTGGATTAAAACTGATTTTACTCTGTGTTTTGAGACCAAATTTTCTTAACAAGGTTGATTAAATAGGTACTTTAACTATTTTCATAAAATTTGGATAAATCACCAAACTATACCTTGAGATGCAGATTATGAGAATAAATTTTCCACGGTGTCGTTTTGTTGTAGAATCAAAAGTTTTTTCATGGGTCTCTTTCGAACATTTACTTGAACGGTTCAAATTCAATTTTGGTTAAAAGCTTAGATACATTTAAATTTATTTGTTAATTTTTCCGAATAGCCCGTGGCAACGCACGGGCATTTTTGCTAGTCATATCATATTTATAGAATTTAAGGTGTCTTCACGGCATGTGCGTTAAAAATTCTGGACCAGTACCAAGTATTCTTAATGCTACAGGTTCAGTCAACAGAGCAGAAGATGCAACCTTTTGCCAGATCTCACTTGCGTGAATTTTACCACTCCATACTGATAGGTTTTATGATGTAATTTTTCGGCCTCTGTGAAATACGTTGTTACCCTCACCTGATTACCTAACACTCTTTGTATAATTTTTTTTATTCACAGTTTGTAACCTTGTATTCTTCGGAGATGGGGGTGGGTCATCAGTTTATTATAAATTTCTTCAGGCAGGGTGAGTCTGTTAACCCATATGTTTGTTTCCCTCGTCGTTCCAGGGTGTCTTGCTGCGATAGTTAACCAAGACGATCGCTGATTGTTTTCTTTTGAAGACCTAATTGCGGGGTTCTTGGTTCATCGCAGTACCACAAATATCCAGACGTTAAGCTGCGCTATTACGCATCCCTCTGCTGAACCTACAGACATGAGTGTATTCTGAGTTAGATATAATAATTTTCAGTTTCCGTCCTATGCTACTGCAGTAGTGTCATAGAATAGAACCCATCACATATATAGTACTCGCATGATTCCAGCAGGTAATTATTGACAAATGTAAAGTGGAATCTTTGTTTTATGACGTCATTTTCAGATTAAAAGTTTTCAACCTTTAAGGGATAATATGGAGTGCAAGTGATAAGTTGTTAGATGTAGACTGCCCATTGTAAGGACTATCCGGGAGCTTAGTTAAGTACTTGCTTGACGCCTTAGAAAAAAGTTATTTCTTTATGAGGATTCAATGATTCATTGCTTTCTTTTGCATATATCTTTAAAGGTCACTTTTTTTTAAAAAAAAGAAGGGCGCTCATGGGGTGGTTTCTACTGCTGCAGGTACACAGTTCATTTGCGTCGAGGACATTTATAGCTGAATGCCTCAATCAACAAACAAGGTGACGTTTGCTTTTCTGTTACTGTTCATATTTAAGCAGTGGTTTACTAATGCTATTATTTAATCTGTTATCCATGGAGACCTTAATTCCAAATTGTGTCACTATTGCTACATATTAGTAGGAAGTAATGAGGAAAACTGGAACAGATTCTTCCAAGCATTGCTTTGCCAGAAATAATTATTTGTTAACCAATTACATAGGGCTCGTTCAGGAATGGGCCATAAGCTGGTTTAACTGATTTTATTTTTACTATTTTGAAGAATAAAGTATATATATTTCAGTTATTTTGTATTAAATTAGTTTTCTGACATTGAAAATTTGACCATGCTATGCTGATTCAAATATTGAATGGATGGAATTCAAGATTATTTGACAGTGCAGTTTCATGAATAACATATAGAGCTTAGTTTCACATATCAAGGGAAAGCTTTCCCCTTTTTTTCGATAAGTATGCTGTGGAAACTGTTAATGAACTTAACAAATTGTCTTTGTGATAGATCGTACAAGAACTTTTGTGAAGAACTGTATATCCACTCTAAGTAGTTGTTCTTCTGCCTGGATGTTCTGTGGGATACTATTCTGGTGAGAATTTTGTGGAGTGGTGTCTGATTGTTTTTTTCTTTTGAGGAATATACAGTAGGGGAAGCCCCTACACTTTGGTAAATAGATTATAAAAACTGGAGCTGTACACTGTACAAGACCTAAACTACGAAGAAAGAAAACACGATGTGTGCTGATTGTTGTCTCGTGTATTCTGATTTGTCTCATTTGTTCTCTATATCTGATGTATTGACACTGTTAGAATTGGGCATGTTGGAAGATGAGGTTGTTTTTCTACTATATGAATTGTTTTAATTGGCGCAATACTGGTGGTTGTCTTTTCTCTCAGCAACATGAACATTTATAACTACAGAAGGAGGCACTGCCACTGTGTTCTAGCACCGTGTAGCTATTCAAAATAATTATTATTCTTTCATTAGTTTCTTGAAAACTCTACAGGATGCTTTAATACACCTAATTGTTAAGCACTGATACTGATATTTTTTTTAGTTTTTGATAAAAGTGCATGAGTTTTTTATGTCTGTTGAAGCACCAGTGAAATACTCATGATGCAGTTACAAACCCAGTATTGATATATCGGAAAAAATGGATATGCCAACCATATACAACATGGTTACACCAAAACTCAGTGGATTATGGAGATATTTATTAAAGTGGAGTGGATGTATCTGGAAATTGATGCTCGGTTGGAAGTTTTCTTTCAGTAGAGAAGTTATGTATGTAACAACTCAATATTAACTGGGTATGTTTTCTAACTTAAGCACTATTTTTATCCTATTTATACTTTTTACGGTGGACAGCTGACCCATTTCCTCTGTGTGCTTTGTGTATCACTGCACGTGTAAAAATAATCTTCTTTCTCCTGTGGGCAATTCAATGTGCGTGGGTTGTGAATATGTTCTTGATCGTTCTTTTTCTTTTTCTGGAGCTTATAGAATAACTTTCATTGTCACTCATTGCAGAACCGTACACTTAAACCTTTTTCCTGCAAGCAGCACATTTGGTTATTCTTGAAGATTATTATCAGCGATGGGAAATCAACACATCCCGTTCTGCGTATCTCCATGCTGATACAATCTCCAGGCCAAAAAGGGGAGTTATCTCAAAGTGCGCATGTCCTATAACCTTAGGGGCTTGAACAATTAGAACTTTTATTTGATACTTTTGATATGTTTCACTGTTAACTTTATTGGTAACCTCTGATCATCAGAAACCAAAGGTTACAATTATTCTATTCAGAACAATCTCCCGTCTTTCATTCCACCTTCAATGTTACACCCATTACTACATATTTCAATTGGTTTTACTGTTGCCTAACAAGTCAGCATCTAGTAGCACATTTACTGCTGAAAGGTAATATATTTTTTCATAACCTTGTATGATTTTTGTTCAGGGAAGGATTTGTACCTGCTGTGGTTTGACACACTAGTCTGTATGGAGCCAGGAGCCAATGTGGTGAAGCATTGGTGCGATGCAAGGCAGATAAATGATTTGCAACACATGGTTGTGGGGATTTTACTGTAAGTACAATTTGCAGAACCTTCTTTGGGCAGTACTCTCCTTTCCCCGACACTAACTTTTTGTGTAGCATGTCAGTGGGGCTTGTTTATATTTCTACTTGTTGGTTCATGCCTAAACCTAGGCTATTGTATTGTTAAGGTATAATAGGAGGAGGCAGAAATCAGTAGTTATCACCCTATAATTACCATTTGGTAGTATAACTTCTCCCCGATTGTGTACTTATGATTTTTTTTCTTTTCTCTCAGGCTTCTTACAGGTGGCACCATTAACTTCTCGAGTGACAATCCAATATGATGTGTAGGACAATTAACTTCTCTTGACTAAGTATGTGCTGCTGGTAAAAAAAGTATGAATCTAGTATGGTTGGTATCCCTGCCCCATTGAAATTTTGCAGACATGGGTTTGTCTATTGCCAATTTTTCTATGCTAGCTTTGCATATAAAAAAGGGAAATTTTGGACAAACTATTTACCTCTTAGGGTATTTTTCTAGTTAGTGGTTGACGATTGTCTTAGGGTATTGCTGTGGACTCTCCGATAATAGGACTAATGCGCAATGCTTGGATGGACTCCAAACATTGTGCGAAATGCACCAGGCTGAGTAAGAACTGAATGGGAAAACTTCTGCAGTTACACCCAAATTAACCAGATGTAGCTTGTATTTGCATGTATACTTTGATGTTTCGATACACCATCCCATTGTTCGGAACCTGATTCCTTCCGGTCCAGTCCATGTCTTGTATACTTTAATAGCATTCTTTAGAAAATTTGGTTGATACCTTGGTGCCAGTTCAGACTTGAATTTGACTAAAGTGTTCTTTAGGGACAGTTAGGTACTTAGGTTTAGCTCCACTCCTTGATTCTCTAGTGGAGTGACTCTGGTGGGGGAGCAGGTGAGAAGTGATTCTAGTAGGCATTGAAAGCGGAACGGTGGAACAGATTTTTTAACTGTTTGGTAGGGCTCATAGCGCAAAAGGAGAAGTGATTCTTGTCAGGTCCCCACCAGAATTTAGTTGTGTTTTAACTGCTACTAGGTAGGGCTCCGTAGAATGCCAAAGAAGCTGCGAGCGGAGCTCTACCAAATAGGCCCTTAATGTCATATTTATGGATCATAATTTCTGCAGTTATCACTAACATCAAAATCATAAGGTTGAATGAATCACTAGTTCACACTTCTCATGATAACCTCAAGAATAACTCATAAATAATGCCATCATTCAAAGCATGTTGATGAATACTGTCTATTTACCAGTTATGACCAAATTAAGAGTAAAATGCACTAGCGGTCCTTAACTTGGGCCGCTGCGTCATCCAGGTCCACAACTCTTATTTTTTGATTTATGGGTCCCTAAGCTGTTGTGTCATCTAGGTCCACAACTCTCATTATTTGATTTATGGATCCCTGAACTTGAGCTGCTGTGTCATCCAGGTCCCTAAACTTGTCTCGGGCCTCATCACAGGTCCAAATGGGTTCTTACCCGACCCGCAAACCTACGTGGCACGCTGAATCATGCTTGATGTGGCTCCAATTTTTGGGACCTGCCTGTAAGCCTTCTTTTTCTATCTCTCTATCTTCTCTCTCCTTCCCGTCTCTGTCCTCTCGGCACCACACAGCAAGCAGCCAATCACGGATGACCAGGTGCCACCGGCCACGAGAAGAGCCAACAGAGGTGGAGACGGAATTGACACCTAGGGTCGCCGTGTCCAAGATAGCGCGTCGGTCACCTTGCTGCCCCCACACATCGCGGCACCAGCAGTGGTGCCAATGACATGTGGGCTCCACTTATCAGATCCATATCACCGTAAAAACTCATGCCACGTAGGATAGCGGGTGAGACAAATATTCGTTTGGACCTATGGCGAGACTTCGGACAAGTTTAGCGACCCATAAATACAAAAATAAGAGTTGTGGACCTGGATGACACAGTAGCTCGAATTTAGGGACCCATAAATCAAAAACTGAGAGTTGTGGACCTGGATGACACTGCGGCCCAAGTGCTCAGAGGAGAGGCAAATTGCAAACAGGATTCCGAATAGTCATCATTTCATGCGAGAGAGAATCACCAGGTTACCCTTTTGCGGATTGATCGCGTGGGCGCGGCACGGGGGAGAGCGTGCGAAAGGAGTCGCGAGGAGCCGTGTTGCCAAAGGTCCGGTCGAGATTGGCCGAAGAGTTCAGAGAGTCCAAATCGGATTTGCCTTTTTGGGATAACGAATGGCGCGACTTGTGTGCCTGCTACCTACCCCTCCCTTCCTATCGTTTTAAGATTAGACGTGGGTATTAAAGTGAGGTAGAAAAGATAGAGTATAAGAAGAGATAAATAGAGATAGAGATACATTGGGAGAAGAGAAATGTGTATTGATAAAAGATAAATGTGCATTTGGAAGTGAGACTGATACTCTTTTAGGGACAAATTTTGAATCCTAGAATGACACTTTTTTTTTAGAGACGGAGGGAGGAAGAAGAATTATACTAAGGAATATACTGTAGCTACGAGACGTGCGGAGGGCATGGCCATCCCATGATTTTGTGGAGGCCAGGCCCGTGGACCAAGCTCGGGCCATGTCTCTTGCTCCTTATTAGTGCTTTCAAGTTTCCACCCCATTAAGTGCTCAACTGCTCATGTATTGAGCGGTAAGAAACACCGATTTACAACTAATTAAATTAAGGGTTTGTTTGTTTTCATTTGCCAAAAGGCAAATAGCAAATCTTTTATCCTAAATTTTGTCACACTTTGTTGTTTGGATCCATTGACAAAAGATTTGCAACCAGTCTTACAAAGATTGATTTGCCCCTAACCTTGCGTTCGTGCCGCCAGGAGGGAGGGCAAGGCCCACGCCGCCGGCAAGGG
>CM017445.1:41782385-41814204 GCA_007726485.1 Eragrostis curvula | reverse complement strand
AATTATCTATGAAACTATAAATTTAATAATTATTTTAATGTACTTGTATTGTAAACAAGGTTAGAAATATCGTACCGCAAGCGACCAAGTCTGATCCCTGTGGGTCGGGTACGTGTCGGCCAACTCCGGTGTGTGGCTCGGTACCGTAATCGGTGTGTACGTCACCCTCGTCCGAGTTCGGGGGACGTACCAGCGAAGGTACTCCTCGTAGGCCTCCAGGGTGAAAGGCCTCGCCTCCTGAACTACCTCCTCCAAAGCATGGGCCCACTGAACCACCCACGGCTCGAGACGTGGCTCCCAAACGGTGCCAGTCAACTGCCCCTTCCGCATCCATCTAGAGAACGAGACACATATAAGAGGAAAGTAAAGAATTAAAAATATTGAACATGTTAGCGGAGCAGTAACTTACAAGTGAGTTGACGGTGGTACAAGTGGATGGACGTCCACGGGAAAGTTCTGGTGAAGACCGAACTGGCGCATCACTCGGTGGGGTGCGTAC
Organism: Eragrostis curvula; assembly: GCA_007726485.1. Lineage (NCBI taxonomy): Eukaryota > Viridiplantae > Streptophyta > Magnoliopsida > Poales > Poaceae > Eragrostis > Eragrostis curvula. The sequence continues at coordinate 41,813,705 of CM017445.1, read as the reverse complement.
TCCTCCACGAAGATGTCGAACACCAACGCCTTCCTCGTGAGCCAGTACTGGCTGTCTCTCGTGCACAAAGACGACAGTCCACCGGGTGCTCGGGCCGCTACCTGGTGTGCACTGTACGGCGTCCAACGCACGTCCTCGTCTGCTCGGATGCAGTCAAACGACCAGACGTACTGTGGGTACGCCCTGTGCACCTGGACGTTAGCCCAAGTGGGCTGCATAGAAACAACCGTTAGAAAATATATTGCAACAAATGGAAGAAATAAAGAGGACAAAAGTTTATGTAATTGCAAACTTACTCGACGTCGGCACCACAGCGTACCCATCGTAGGGCCGTCCTCGTCGCTGTCACCGTAAGCTAAAGCTCCGTAGCTCTGTAAATCCATGTGAGGACGACCGATGCTGAACCGCTCGTAGGACCACAACTGAAGGAGCAGGGGGCAACCAGTCAGGATCGCCATGGGGTCCGTCTTTGTGCAAGCATCACAAAGGCCTCTGTACGTCGCAGCCAACACAGCTGACGCCCAACTGTACTGTGGGATATCCTCCAGTGGCTGATCCGCTATCTGGCGAGCGAAGTGGATCAGTTGCTTGCCCACAGAGTTGCCGTGAGAACTCGTGAACATGATCCATCCGAACAACCAAAGCAGGTAGGCCTCCAAGTGCCTCGACACAGTGCCGTCGTCCGCCTGGGGGTGAATCGAGTCAACCTGTGCATAACCAACAACAAAGTATGTTACAGGGCAAGCGTTATTATATTGTTTATATACTCAAAATGTACACTGCAATGAATGTGATCACCTGAAACTGTAGAAGCCAGTTCTTCGGTGGCCCGTGGTGCTGGTCAGCTGGAATGGGACGGTACACTGGAGACCCTTCTCGGCGCACAATGCCCTGAAAACGGGCCTCCAGGTCGGCACGCCACGTCACTGGCACGTCGGGTGCGGTAACAGCCGCACCAGCAGTAGGTAGGCCAAAGAGGAACGAGACGTCCTCAAGTGTGGGCGTCATCTCACCACACGGGAGGTGGAACGTGTGTGTCTCAGGCCTCCAGCGATCCACCAAAGCAGCGAGTAAAGAACGGTCAAACCCGAACCGTCTCGCCGCATCGGCCTGGTCCTCCCCCGTTGTCGCCTCAACAAGCCGACACAGTGGGAGGAGGCCTGCTGCACGTAACCTGCACATTTGAAATTAATTAGCACATAAATTGAGATTATAAAACTGAAAAAGGAAAATGATTCAACATATACCTAGGAATCCAACGCTCGTCCAACCGCAGCAACTCAAGAGGCACTCTGGGTCGCAGAACGGGCAGCTCAGCACCTCTGACGGCACTCAGGTACGACCGGTGTCGTCGGTCCACAACTGCGTCAAGCAGCTCCGGACGCTCTGCGCCGCCCTCCTCCCCGGTCGCCATACCTGTACACATTTTGATCAGATGATTGCACGTTAATACACATAATATGTGTTAAAGACAATAATAAAACACTGAAATCACAAGACAATCCAATATACATATTACGAAATACAATACAACATACATAGTTCTTACAATGCACTGCAGTTTAGTTATTACATCGCATCATTTAAGTACGAACGAATTACATCAAAACAGAAACATTGACAGTCCTTACAACGATAACAACATAGTTCGTACAACGCATGACACCAAAGGGCTACATAAAACGAAATACATGAAAATATATAACAGATTTCAATGAGCACTTCCATCCGATCGTCCCCCTCCACGACGTGCACGAGGACGACGACCGTCTTGTGGGTTGCCCGAAGGCCCTGCCTCGCCTTCGGTCTGCACATTATTTCTCGTGCATTTCTTGTACGTATGTCCAGTGTCATTGCACTTTGTACATCGAACCTCCTTTCTCCCTGCCTCTGACTCATCCATGTCGTTACGAATACGGCGGCTCTGCCGACGACCACGCTTCTGCCTCAGTTTATCCATATCAGGACCACGTAGGTAGTCAGGGCCCGGCTCGCATGTAAATGTCCCAAATATAGCAAAGCCATAGATCTCAGCATTCCATGTCGTCATGACAGTCTCCTTCAAAAAATACGGCGACACATAAATTCTTGGTGCCAAGTTTGTAAGCGAGCAAGCTGATATAACATGTGAGCAAGGCCTATGTAGGAGCTTCGGCTTCATGCATGAACATGAGCATCTCTCGTTCCGGATAATGCATTCCTGCACAATCCTGTCACGGTTGCCACCGCGCTGACCCCTGTCTCTACACGTAATCTCAAAACGATTCTCCCTTATGCCCATAGGTCGTGCGCGATGCAATTCTGCCTTTTTGACCTTTTTTTTCATGTAATCTGTCATGAACGGTGAGAATATCAGCCCACTATCAGCCAGTGCATTAGCAGCAGCTGCATGTCGCTCACGGAAATATCTACAAATTCCGTACAAAATTCCCTCAACAATATCAACAAGAGGCAGTCCCCTGAGCACACGCATCACCAAGTTGTATACCTCTGCTAAATTTGTGGTCATTATTCCATATCTAGCCCCTTCTGTATCATATAATAATGACCACTTTTCCTTTGGCTCATGCTCAATCCAATCCGAGAAGCATCTGATAGATGACCCGGACCTCCGGACAACATTTCTAGACACATCAGTTGGAAGCCCACAAAGAGGCACTGGCATATCATCAGGTTTCAGGTTCGGCTTCTTCAAGAACTCTTCATTTTGCTTACTTGTCAACTCATCGAGACGCTGCCACAGCGCGCTGAACTTCCTCTGCTGATTCTGATTGCAAAGCCTCTTGAACATATTCATTAGTTGCTTATTCTTGAAGTGTCTAAAGAAATTTGCACCCAAGTGTCTCATGCACCACCTGGACTTAAGGTCCGACCACCGAGGCGGAAGGCCACGCTCAGCATTACCATGCTGCATATCCAAAATCGCCCTCATAAGTCCGGGATGACGGTCATGTATTACGCAAACATCAGGTCGTCCTTGTACCACTGCCAGCCGGACACGTTCCAGAAACCAGTACCAACTATCGGTGTTCTCACTCTCCACAAACGCGAATGCCACCGGTAATATTTGGTTGTTCCCATCAACTCCAATAGCAGTCAGTATCTGACCTTTGTACTTCCCTGTCAGGAACGTACCATCCATACACAGAATTAGCCTGCAATGACGGAAAGCAGCTATGCACTGACCCAATGCGAAGAAGGCACGGTGCAGTATCAATTTCCCAGGCTTTCTTGGATTCTCAACATCCATGATATCATAATATGTCCCAACATTCCTCTGCTTTATGGTTTCCAGTAGCTTTGGCAAGTTCTCATAAGATGCTTCATATGAACCAAACCTCTTCTCAATCACCTTCTGCTTCGCTTTCCAAGCCTTTGAGTAGCTTATGGTGTACTTGAAATCCTCTTCTATGGTATTGATTATTGATTTTGGCTCGTAGCTTAGGTTCTCCACAATTCTGCTGTACATGTAATCTGCGACAAACTTCGATGTCAGGGCACTGTTACACTTCTCCAACTCTAAAAGCTCACATGTATGCTCCCTCACTATAGAGCATTTCCACATTGAACTCCATTTTTGCTCATAAGCATGCACCCGAAACGGACACTGTGTGAAAACGCACTTCACATCATATAGTTTCCTCGTCGACCTAGCGACCGAAAAAGACCTCTTCAGTGAAAGAGACCAGTACTTTACAGCACTCATGACACTCTCCTTGTCTTTGTACATTGCTCCCTCAGTCACTTCATTCGAATGGAACTCCCATGGCACAGAATATCCTTCAGTAATTGTCATATTTTGAAAGTTATGACTATTCCAATCAGAAGGGACGGGAATAGCATCCTCATCGTCTGATGAATCAATATCCGGAATATGCTCGTACTCCATGTCGTCCGTCACCATCTCCTCGACAAGGTGCTCGATTCGTTCTCCTTCGTCAGCTTCACCCATCGGTTCAATAGGTGCCGGATCATGTTCTGCATCCTCAGTGTCCTCAGCACTTTCAACCGTGTCCTCAGCACTTTGAACCGTTTCCTCAGCACTTTGAACCGTGTCCTCCATATCTTGAGTACCTTCCTCTTCCACGTCTTCCATCTCTGACACCTCCTTCATGTACGCCTGAGCAAGAAGTACCAGAGGCCATCCACATTCTATGGCTTTATTGACATATTTTCTCCAAGTTGATGTTGCATCAAGTGGAATTAACTCCCACAAATATCCGTGACGTGCACGGCTGACCATACCCATAACATTCAGACCGTGTTGGTTTTGATCAAGCCGAAACAGCTTCATCAACCAGTTCCGTATTCCTGTCATTGTCTTTTCATTTGGTTTTGGCACTCCTTTACACACTGATTGAAATTCGGACAGATCAACACCATTTTCATTATAACCAATCTGCCCTTCCCCGTAATAAATTTGAAAATATAACTTGTCTGACATACCTGCCGAAACAGGACAATCGTTTATTTAACCAATCCTACCAATCATACGACCGCAATTATCTGATAATACTATAAATGTACGCTATTTTCTGATAATACTGTAAATACGTACGCTACTATCTGTAGTACTATAAATACATACGCTATTATCGGATATTACTATAAATACGTATGCTATTATTATTTAATTTATATGCACTACTAATTTCTATAATAATTCAAACTTACAATCTACATTTATTTACTACTCTAAATTAAAAAAAACCTACATTACAACATTAAAAAATAATTACTAGCTATCTAAATATAAAAAACTATTGAATCTAAATCCAGCTATCTAAATCGAACTATAATACAAAAACTACTTAAATCTAACTATAAATACTAATATAAATCTATTGAATGTAAATCCTAATATTGAATATAAAAAACTATTGAATCTAAATCGAACTATAATACAAAACTACTTAAATCTAACTATAAATACTAATATAAATCTAAATATAAAAACTAATATAAATCTAAATATAAAAACTTTTTAAATTTAACAATAATCAAAATTTAGAAAATTACCGCTCTCACTTTCTTCTTCTTCCTTCCTTTTCTTCCTCCTCCCTTCCTTTTCTTCCTCCTCCCTCTTCTCCTCTTCTTTTTTCCCTTCCCTTCCCTTCCCTCTCCCCCTCTCCTCTCCTCCTCTCCTTTTCTCTCCCCCGCTCCTCTTCTGTGAACTCTCCCCGGACGGCGCGCGGTGGGCGAGCCGCGGCGCGGCTTAAATAGCCAGATCCTGTCGCCCAACGGTCGGGCGACTGGGCCCCGCAGTCGCCCGACAACGGGGCGACTGGCCCCTGTCGCCCAACGGTCGGGCGACTGGGCCCCGCAATGCCTCCTGTCGCCCAGCCGTAGGGCGAGTGCATCCTGTCGCCGGGCTGTAGGGCGACTGGATTCCTGGGCCGCGGCTCTGTCGCCCTTTCAACGGGCGATTAGGCCTAATCGCCCGTTGAAAGGGCGATTGGGATGCTAGTTTTACAAATTTTTGAAACGGATTGTTATTTTTTTAAATTTATTTAAAAATAATGTTATTATTAAAAAAAAAACCCAAGTTTTGCTGCCATAAATGGGCTGTTAGCCCGCCTAACAATTTTACAGGGCATAACAAAATGGGCCAGTGAAAGACACACCGCCGTGGGACGTAATTATATGGGCTGGATTCGACCGGTGAGGATGGAACGGATGCTACCGTGTAGCGGCCCGCACCTAGCCCAAAACTAGCCCCAAGAGCCGGATATCAGAGCCCACCCACGGCGAGAAACCGACGCGCAACGTCGGACACCGCCGCCGCAAAACAGCAGACTGCCTGTTCGGTTGCTCGTTTTTGGCTGGGCTGGGGCTGGGGCTGGGGCTGTTTCCCCTCACACGCTACAGTAACTCGTCCCTCTGCTACAGTGCTTAGAGATAAAAATCAGTCCCAGCCCCAGCCAAATCAGCCCAACCGAACAGGCTGAGAGTCTTTGACCGGTCACAACACCTTGTAGCAGCTTCCGCTCGGATCACGCCACCATTGGTTCCCCATTGCTTCGCCTCCCTCTCGCTCGATCGATCATCGATCGCCGTCTCTCTAGTCTCCCCCCCACCTGGCTTAAACCCTGCGCCCGCCGCTAAACACCAAAACCTAAACAAAAACCCCTGCTTGCGCCTTGTTTTTTTTTTCTCTTTCTTTTTGTCTTCTCCCGCAAGCCACGCGCCCCAACACGGCCGCGCCGATCGCCATGTCGCGCGCCCTCTTGCTCCGCCGCCTCCTCCCCGGCGGCGCCCTCCCCTTCTCCCCCACCGCCGCCTCCTCCTCCCGGGCCGTGTCCTCCTACACCTACTCCTCCCGGCGCGCCTCCCACTCCACTGCCGCCTCCACCGCTCAGCCCGAGGCAGCTGGGGCCGCCCAAGCGGGTGCAGCGGAGGCCGGCGCCGGCGAGCAGGGCGCCTCGGCACCGCCCCCCGCGGCGCGCGGCCGGTGGGGCCTGCTCAAGTTCGGCGCCCTCGCAGCGGTCTCTGCGGCCCTCAGCGGCATCGGATACGTCAGCTACGGTGCGATCCCGCGGTCCCCCTTCGCGATCTCGCTCCTTGGGTGACTTGCTTTGTCTGGATTCGGTTTGGGGTTTAGCTTGTCTGACTTCTTGCTGCTTTGCTTCCGTTCTCCTAGCTTATTCGCTGGATGAGGTGGAGGAGAAGACCCGGGAGTTCAGGAAGAAGTCAGCCCCTACACTCCCAGAGGATGCCTCCGAGTTCGAGGTAAAGTGCCAATCTTCCGATTCTTACTGCTGCTTGTTAGTATATGCGTGAATTGCAAACTCGATTTGGACCTCTGGACATCTGAGAGGCTGTTGCAATGTAACTAAGGTCTGTTCGAGTACCCCTGGATTGAGGTGCCTAGGCCAAACTGTTGCATCAATTAGGGGAAAAGAGTGTTTTTTAGATTGGTTTTTACTGAAATTTCAGCTTAGGCCCGTTGGTGCTTGCTTGGAATGCCATTCTGATGCATTGAGGGAAGGGAAAGAAGAGAGGGGATGAGAAGGATATTCAAATGTCTGCTTATTTTTCCTGTCCTGTTATTGTACAAGGAAGTTCTGTTGCAACACGGAAAAAGTCTTATGCCTGCATGATAGTTTTGCTCAAACGGAGATAGTTATCATGAGAAGGAATTGAAATACAGAGTGAATGGTTTTTCCCAATGAATGAATTGTGGCTAATTGTGAATTATCTTTGTCTTGCCTGCAGAAGTTCAAGGCTAAGGCTTACTCGACTGCAATGAAAGGTATGGACTTTTATGTGCTATGTCGCTCCTCTCTCACTCTAGAGATGCACGCTGATTATTATCGTATTCTTTGAATCGCCCCATCACCGGTTTATGCATGCTTTTGGAGGACATTATAGTATTGAAGAGTTATTATGCTATCAGTTTCAATGGAATATTTGTGCCTACCACTTTGCTTATTAAGTTGTCCTTCAGTTAAATGCAGGCATATGTTGGAAAAATATGTCTATGCTCCTTTTACAATAATAATGAAACAAGTGTTAGTTAACCCACATGCATATGCTGCATACTAAATTTTTACTTGTTTTCGTGCTAAATTGCTAGTTGGGTCTCAGCTTAGCTCAGTTATTTTGTTACTGCAGTTCCTGTTGCTGCAATAGAGCTCTACTTGGATGTTAGGAGCACAATTGAAGACCATGTCCAGGTCGGTAACAATTTATAATTTTCAATATTTTTTACATGCATGTTTCTTGAAAGTGTTTGTAATTGCTCTTCTTCTTTTTTTCTTACTCTAGGGCTTTACTGAGCCCACATCAGACAAACTGCTACCAGATCTACTTCCTGAGGAGAAGCATGTGTTCACCCTAGTTCTTGATCTGAATGAAACTCTTGTCTACTCAGACTGGCAGGTATATTATGAGTCATGTTATTTTCTGCATTCTTTGTGGGGACTAAAGATTGTACAAATTATGAATGGATCCTTGGGCATGAGTTATGATGAATATCTGGTACTAAAGTTACATACTAAGTTTTAGTGGTGAGTAGCTTAATCTGTTATATTCAATGCCACTCCACCATATCTGAAGAGTATTTGACTGATGTTGGATGGAAGAGTGCAATCTACTTTTCATACTAGACTAGATACGCTGCAGGATAAGATAACCAAAACTAACAAATTTATTGAACAACAAGGGGGTACCTGATATGGTATGGTGCTAGGTAGGAATTAGTGGCATGCTGAAATAACATTTGTTTAATGTGCTGCAATGTCAAACAACAAGAACAACAAAGCCTTTTAGTCCCAAGCAAGCTGGTGTAGGCCAGTGATGAAACCCACGAGAATTCGCAAGAAAAGATAAAACAAAGATGATGAAAATGCAAAAAAAAGCCCCCAAAAAATACATTTAATTTAATTACTTAACCTTTTTTTTTTGAAAGCTTAAGTCATGGCTCTGGCACATGGATTGCTAATTTCCACACGCTCTTATCCATGGATACTGCGATATAAATAGTGTTTGTAGTTGTACTGCCTCAAGTACTGTTGAACATGTGAGTAAGCAAATTAACTTTTAGGGTGTGTTTAGTTCTCTGTCACCCTTTGCCACAGAAAGCATAGCAGCAGACCAAACATGCCTGGACGGTCTACATTGTTCCATTTTCATGGTTGAGTTATCTTCATCTTTTACCAGTCATAAATGTGGACCGTATTAAAATAAAATTCAGATGTGTATATCCAACAGGTTACTAGATTTAACATTGTCTTTTATGTTGTGATGATATACGAAGAAGAGCAACTATAATAAAATCCATCAGATTTCCCCAACTCTCATTCATTCATATTTTCCTACGTTATGTGATCCAAGAAATGTGGAATTAATGTTTTTATCCATCTGTAAAGCGCGAGAGAGGATGGAGGACCTTTAAGAGGCCAGGAGTTGATGCCTTTGTGGAACACATGGCACAATACTATGAAGTTGTTGTGTTTTCGGATCAGCCGCCTATGGTTAGTGGTCTTAGTCTCTTTGATTGCTTTGATTTCAACCATTGTGTAATGTAACGCCCTAACTTCCATGAACATCTTTTTCCACATGCAGTATGTTGACCCTGTGCTTGATAGACTGGACACAAAGGGTTATATCAGATTTAGGTTATCAAGACCTGCAACTAAGTACAAGGATGGAAAACATTTTCGGGTATGGAGATTGTAGTGCTCTACCTAATTTCTTTATAATATGATGCATGTTTTGATGTTATTAGATTCGTTATGTCATCTTTTTTCCTAGCATATATATAGTTATGATAGATAAACTTTCTATTGTTACAAGCATTATTCTTAATCATCATAAAAAAAATTGGTCACAAATCAGGATGATGAACTTCCCATTTTCGTTGCTTTGATATTCCTCCTTTTTTTTCCCCTTGTTTCACCAGGATTTGTCAAAGCTGAATAGAAACCCTGCGCAAGTTATCTATATCAGCGCACATTGCTTTGATTCGTGCTTGCAGCCTGAAAATTGTGTCCAGGTCAGACCTTGGAAACTTGAAAATGATGACACCCAGCTGGTGGATCTGATTCCATTCCTTGAATGTAAGTGTTTAATGACCATTTTGTATCATGTTATCAACAAAGTTAAATCTTGACCAAACTAACACACTGTGCAGATCTTGCTGTGGCTAGGCCTTCCGACGTTAGAAATGTGCTTGCATCGTATCAAGGCCATGATGTTGCTAAAGAGTTTCTCGAGCGTTCAAAGGAACACCAAAGGTAAGCACATGTTTATTGTCTCATTCTAAGTTTCCTGTCATCATGAATATTCAGGCTAAGTCCATGCATTTTTTGCTGCATGTCTATGAATGAAACACTTATATGTGCCATACGTTGTCAACTGACAAATATGTTGCTCCTGCATGCACTTCTCAATAACGTTCAGAAGATTCTGACAAAAGAACATTGTATCTGATAACATTCAACAGATTCTGCAAGTTTTTAATCAATTCTGCACAGATTCTCTTGTGTACAGGGCTTAACCTTAGAGGTTGAGCTGAGTGTTTGGCCATGATTTTAAATTATTAGGGTGATATACTGGATTGATGTTAAATTGATGTCTAGCCCCTCATTCACAAAGCCTGCCTCCCTGATATATGAAATTTCGACCATTAGTGTCATGTACAGTTTGAAAGCTCTGAGTACGATGCAACTAAACTTGTTGGGAATATTTATTTTCTCACTTGGATGAATACCTTTGACTATGGTCCGTTCAAACTTGAAATTTTGGCTAGTAATAGCTTTTAGAAAATATAGTTTGGAAACATAAATTCATATGTATGTTCATCTTGAAAACGACATTCGTATATCATACTTTTAGTACATATCATAAATCTATTCTATATTTCTTTACGATAATGGTTGAAAACATAAATTCATGTGTATGTTCGTCTTGAAAACGACATTCGTAATATCTTACTTTTAGTTTTAGTACATATCATAAATCTATTCTCTATTTCTTTACCAAAAAAGAAAAGAAAAACAGTGTCATACTGTAAATTTGTAAGGGTATTCGTTCTTAGAGGGTTGTGGATCTTACGTGAACTCCATGGTTCAATAAAGTAAGGTGTGCTTTGAGAGCTCGCTGTCATGCAACAGTAGCTGATCTTCATGAACTTGTCTTGATAGCAGTGCAAGCTATTAATTGCTTATCTGGAGTATATGCTCCTGGTGCATTTAGGAAGCTTGTTGGCAAGATACCATGTTGTGGTATGCACGATTAATTTCTTGTGAATTGATGACCGTTACACTATCATGTGGCAGGCGTTTACGGGAACAGCACAAGCATGGACGCTTCTTCCGGCGATGATGGATTGTAATGCGACAATTGATCTGAGAATTCTAGTTTGGAGTGTTTTTGAAGACATACAGAACCTGTTCGCAGCTGCAGTCTACTTGTTGGTTGCTATGGACAATATCGTGTAGTTTCGGCAATTTAGATTGCACACTTTTGACCACTCTTGGCACTCATTCTGTCAGATTACGGTTCTATGTGAGCATCAGTAGAATATCCTGTGTTTAGTTCAGCTGATTCAAATGTTGCTTGAATGGAGTTATCAGCAAGTGCTGAATCCTGAGACTGAAATGCAGATTTGTCTTGAATCATTTGGTGACTGAAGACTAGATTCCAGTGACAATGTATTCTGATTTCTATCGACATAATATAGTAACTAGGTTCTATGGGAAACATCGATAGTGTATTATATGTTTGGCCCCTACCCTTGTCATTGATATGTGAAAACGTGAAGATATTAATGTGGACGGAGCCTTTTGCAGTTCAAGTGAGAGCATATCGATTCTTTTTATCGGTAGGAAACATTTCCAACGTTTCTTATGAAGAAACTGTCCCGATTCTACCACTGTAAACGCGCTTAACAAGGTTTTAACTGGGAACTATTTTCTCAGTTTCACATTTTCTCTTGAGAGCTAAATCAATGGGCAACACTGACGGAGTCCGTAGTATAGGAATACCAAAAGCGCCGATGGGAAATGCTAAACAACACCCGGGTGTTTCTCCTCCTCCGAGCGCCCGAATTTTTGAGCCAGCGGAGCGCGCGGCCGGGCGGGCGGCGCCACCGCACCGCTGGGTTGCGGTTTCATGCAGGCGGCGGTGCTGTTTGCGTGCTCGGAGGCGGAGCGCGGCGGCGGGGGCGCCGCCGCGTCGCCGGGCGGCAGCGGCGGCAACGAGGCTTGTGGCGGAGCCGCGGGCGGCGGGTTACTGCCGGCGGCTTAGGGGAGTTCGGTTTGTCGGGGAGAGATGTCACCACCGGACTTTAGAAGGGGAGCCGGGGGCGGCGGCCGGCATGGCGGTGGGTGGCGGCGCGGCGGTGCGGCTAGGCAGCGCGGGCGCCGCCGGTGCCGCGGGTGGCCGGCGGGCGGTGGGCAGTGCGCGGGCGCGGTTCGTGCGGAGCTGGTCGGCCGAAGGTTGACGAAGCGCTCTGGCCGTTGATTTCGAATCGGGCGGTTGCAAATTCGGGTGCTGGGAGCCGGGGAAACACCCGGATGTCATATAGACACTCCCAAAGCGGATTTACCGATCAGAAATTAATTGTTACACAAAAAAAAGATCAGAAATTAATTTCAAGAATAGGAAATATGAAATTATGTATGCGTATCAAATGTGAATGTATTTTCGGCAAGTAACTAGCTACAAAAACATCTCATAAAACACAATGCCTTTCATAAGAACCATCTGGACTAAAAAATCGTGAAATTTAAGTAGTGACAACATCATTTTAGAAATATTTTATCAAATGGACTTTATATGACAGTTAGTAGCACAAATGCATGTTAGGAAAATGAATAGAGAAGTAGGAGGTAGACGAAATTTCTGCGCACAAGGAAAGGAGTTTAAGATTGGGCTTCGACCTCACCTGATTAATCTCTCGGTGTGCTCCAGACAAATTTTGCCTTAGAGTATGTAGTTGATAGCTAATCTTAGCCTAAAACAGAAAAATATGAGTGGTGATTTTTATGCCAAATGAATATATTAACAACGGGAAGAATACAAAACTTGACAGTTACTACCATTCTCGTTTTTGTTTTCTCTTAATATCATGTATAAGTATTGCGGTTGGAGGAATTCGAAAATGAGCCTTGGTTTGCAGATAATTACTATTTCCTGCTTCCATTCTTATGGTTATTATATGAAAAGGCTGAAAAGAGATGCTGATTTTTTGAGACCTTAGTTGGGCTCGGGCACATAGTTGCACTACTAGTTTACAACGAAGGAAGAATGCAAGTACCCCTAATAATTCCTAATGAGCATAATTGGTCGTAAGAACACACAAGAAATTGCCTCCTATCATAGCTATAAAATTCATGAAACACAACTATCAACTTAATAATAATCATACGTATTTCAAAATTAATTTTGTTGGTTAGCTCCTTTGTTGTCGAACCTGTCAACTTCAGTTCATTAGATTCTCAAATTTAGCATTCATGTTTGTATTATTCTTTAATCATAATAAATGAACGAAAATTTTACAGGTAAAAGTTCTACAATAAACAACATTTCGAGAACATCAATCTATTTTTGAATTTTTGATTTTGAACATTTCTCATGTTTCATAAATCAAAGTCGTGATTATTGTACCATCCCTGGGGCCAGGGATCAAAACGAAATGGTAATTTTTCGAAACTACCGACATCATTTTTACTTTTTCCCGACCGTTTTCGTTTTATTCAACAACTTACGGAAATTGAAGTGACAAATATGGAATTTGGTTCCAATGATTTGGGTAATATTCCGTCTATTATATCACATTACTATATTTACCAAAAATCACAATCAAAAATTCCATACCGATAATAATTGTGCATATATGCGTGAGATTGATTATTAAAAACATTCATTCGATACATTCGAGTATTTAATTTTTTTTTCATCCTTTTGTTATTACCCATGCATGTAGTGTAGCATCCAATTAAAGTATCACTGGATGCAAATATAAACATGTATAATACTTAAAAATTACACTAGACACATGAGAAAAATGTATTGCTTGTTTGTCTCTTCATCTGTCATATAAAATGACCGTCTCATCTGCATCGCGTTTGTCTGATGTGAACTATTATTTTCTGATTAATATCGATATGTTTCTGTTCAGATTATTTCATTTTTTATATTTCAATTATTTCCGATGCCCTAACCATTTCTGATGTAACCTTTTTCGATTCCGACTCTAGTGAATTAAGATCGTTTCTGACCATTTTTATCCCTGCTTTAGCTAGCAGCTCGGCAGCACCCCGCAGCCTCGCTCCCCGGTGCCCGAACCCCGTAGCCGCAGCGTCGGCCCCGGACCACTTCTCGGCTCCCGCGCCCATGGCGACGAAGCAGGCGTCGGCGGGCGAAGCCTTCGCGGCCCAGATCAACGCCATGTCCCGCTCCGAGATGTACGAGATGATGTCCCAGATGAAGGTGCGCATCCTCCCAATCCCCAAACCCTACCTGCGCAATCCATCCCCCTCTCCCCGTCCGTTCCTTCACCGTGTTTCCTCACCGTCTTACCGGCCTTCTGATGGTGCTGTGCCGCTGCCCTTACGCAGAAGCTGATCGACCACGACCAGGAGACGGTGCGCCGGATGCTCGTCGACAACCCGGACGTCACGCGGGCGCTCTTTCGGGTGAGATTCGTTGCCATGCTATCTTGGGATTCATCTTACGCTTCCTACAGTAGTTTGGTGCTCCCTGCTGTAGCCGTCCTCGAAGTATCGAGACTGTTGGGTTTGATTGGTTGTAGGGTTTTGTGGCTGGTGTAGATCTTTAAATGGTTAATTCTGAAATGTTTGTGCTCATGTTTGCTTCGAGGGAGTGTGGTTCATAGTTGCCTGATGGATCGAGGAGGAAACAGAGACCTTTGTTGCCTTTGTTCTTTAATTTTTGTCTGGTTTACGACTTCATATTACCTTAAATAATGGAATTGGTGCACATTATGCAGCAAAGATAATATTGGTTGCTCTTGCTCCTCATATTATTCAGATAGAAATTTCAGTGTGAGCATTGGCTTTAGTATCTGACTTCTGACTCTATGCTATGAATATCTTGGTAATGTCACCATAACATGTTCTCTAGTTGTTAATTTGACATGAGAAAACTTGATGAAGATAACTTTCTTTTATGTACTTATATTTTTAATGAACTCCCTTGATGTAAAACTTACTTTTTATACCTTTCTATTGTCAACTGTTTGTTCTAATAATTTATTTGGTCTAATAAATCTGTTTCTGTTCTTGTACACTGCAAAATCTGTCCTGATGCCTTCCACATCGGTAAAGTTATTTGACATTTGTTGTGGTATCAAGAAGCATACGTGATTAGTACTTTTAAAAGGATCGTGTTGCACAAAAAATGAATGTGTCATATGCATTCCTACATAATTAGTACCTTATATGCATTTCTTGTTGCAGGCACAAGTAGTACTTGGAATGGTGAAGACGCCTAAAACTGTATGTAACTTAAGTCCCTTCAACTTCTCTTAAATTTTTAATCCTTGGGCTGCATATCAGCAAAGCGAGCTTAATTGTAACCACTCTATCCTACAGGCACAATCTTCAGAGATGACCCAACCCACAGCAGCATCAACAGCACCTTCGTCAGCTAAAGCTTCAGCACAGGATCGTGTTAGCTTGCCCCAACCCCCATTACCCTCTTATCAGCAGGGTGTTGCTCAGCATTCTGGCCCATTACCGTCTGCCCCATCTAATGCGGCATCAACTATGGATCTTCCTACTATGCCAGCAAACCCACCACAATCGGCACAGGCAAAAGGATACCCAATGCATCAGATGCCTGCCACATCAGTTCCTCAGTCATCTCAGCATCCAAATATGGCCCTCCCTCATGCTCCTCCGCAATATTCCAATCTTCCTTCACATATGCCTATAGTTCACAGTCAGCCACAACAGCCTTTGCAAAATCCCGGAATATATAATCAGCAGTTGCAACCACCTCTGCCCCCAATGCCTAGGCCACCCTCCATGCAGACCTTTGCACACCAGATGCATCCGCAAGTATCCAATTCGTTCGGTTTGGCTCATGCAAATGCTCCTCAGCACATGTTGCAACAATCTATGTTTCATGTGAGATTCTATGCTCAACTTATAACTATCCCCTGATAACTAGGTACTATGCTCTGCGGGCTGACTGTCATGTTCGAAAATTTGCAGCCAGGTGGGAATCCTCCTCAGTCTTCTTTTCTTCCTGGCCAACCACCATTACCAAACCAGCCACCACCACAACTATACCAGGTGCAGATTCGTCTCATTTTAAAGATATGATTTTTTTTTTTTTTTTTGAGATATGATTATTATGCATTGTAGTTTTGTTATTTACGTTTCCAAAGAATCTATAATGGATATCTTCCAAAAGCGTTTGCTCAATAATGTTAGGAACAGTTGGATGTAGGAAGTGCCACAAGTTAGTCCCATTCTTTGGTTGATACCATTACAAAGAGTTTAGGTTGGGAAGAATCATGCCCCTGCTAATCATCCATGTCCAAAGTTGACAAACATTTTGTTCTAGTCATGTGCTTACTAATGACTACAGTTGAAATTTCAGTACCGAATGGCATATGATCAACATGATTCTTCTTATCATATCAAATCTTGCATGCATATGATCTGTAGAATAGTTCTTATAAATATCAGTCAGTTGCATATGTCACATAGCTAGGTTCTACCATTGTTTTCCTTGTTCCGAAAAATTGCTAAAGTCCTGAGGCCCGTTAAGGCACTACTCCTTGTTGAGGCACCAAAATACTGACCACTTTATCGTAGTCCTTTGCATGATTTGTTGATTCCTTTTCCATATTTTTGAAAAAAAATATAGACAGTAGATTTCACTGCTCTAATTCTTGATAAATAAATCTACTGGTCTCATGTTCATGTTTCTAAAAAGTTTATGTGGCTTTGCTAGTATATTATGTCTTTAGAGAGTCAAATAACCAAATAGTTGAGTGCTGTGACTGCTAGACACCTGTTTACTATCTGTTGGTTGTTTAGTGAGTACCAGGAGGTCCAGGACCATCTTCACAGTTTTTGTTTAGCTGTTAAAAAATTTGCTTAGACCTGATTTACATTTCTATGAAGTTTCCAATTGTTTGGAACATATATTCCTACAAAACATAAGAATTTATGTTTAATTCAAAGATGGGGAAACAGAGAAAAGTTTGACAATCTTTAGCTGCGGATAATCCAAATGAACCATGCAACTTCTTGCAAACATAGCTTTACTGTTGTGCTCTGTTAGCTCCATCTTTCATGTGATGTGGCGATACTAGTTCACTACATGACTCTTACAGTCGATCTTCTTGACAGGCTCCTTCACACTACACTTCTCAAAGCACGACGCCCATGCAAGTTGATAGGTCAACGCCGTGGGGACGGGGCCCAGAAGCTTCCACTGCTGGCTCCCATTTCCCTGCACAATTGCCTGGGTTGCCAGGACAAATGGCCCAAGGAATTGGTGGTATCCAGACTGGCCAAGCACCTGTAAGTGGCTGTAGTATAGAACAGTTATCTGTATTAGTAGTTTTGCAAACTGTCCTGGAATGACTATTAATTCGATCAATTGCTTGTGCAGTTGACGCCAGAAATGGAAAAGATGCTTGTTCAGCAAGTTTTGGGCATGTCGCCAGAACAGATCAATATGCTGCCTCCAGAACAACGGCAGCAAGTGCTTCAGCTACGAGATATGCTTCGGCAATGATAATCCACAGCTGACCTAGTAGAAGAATTTCAGTTCCCCCGCAGCAGAACCCTTCAGATCCCGCCCTTTGCTTATGCTGTAGACCCCTACCGTTCTAGCACCTGTGATTGACATCCCAACTAGTCTAAAGCTTTACCTTGGAGATGTGATTGTAGAATGCTGACCCTTGTCGTCACTTATATAAGCATTTCCGCTTATATAAACCTCGGACATGTACTATGATTTGATTGACAAATGAACGGCATGTTTTGGTACTGTTTTGCCTGTACTATTTCAGTTACATGTTTTGGTTGAATTCCAGTCCTTCTGTTGGGACAGGCTGTTGAGTTGTTCCTGACTTTTACTTCCTCAGATTGTTTTACACATGTGACTGATAGTTTAAAATGAACCTTACAAAAATCATATATGACAAACAAATCAAAGGGAGCATCTCTCTAGTAGTAATGGGGAGCAGAAGGTTGTGGCAAATTCTCATCCGAAAATTTCGGAGCTGCATTTCCCATATATCCCCTGTATGCTCTTTTGGTGCTCTGACAAGCGGGTCCCAAAACAACCAATCACTCGTCACCCAGCCACGCGGGCAGGCGTTGGAGCTCAAGAAATCTCCGTAGCGAGAAAATGACGCTTAATCAGCGTGTTCCGTTTCGTCTCGTCCTTCCTGGCATCCTCCTCTTCCCCCTTTCCTCCTCGCCAGCTCCTCTTGCCAATCAGCGCCTCCTCTCCCTCCCAAGAAATCGTCAGAATCCATCTCCAAACCATCTCGGAGCCGCATTCCCATCGAAAAATCACCAGAGAATCGGGCCAGAAGCGTCAATTGGGAGCCGCGTTGGTTCGCACGATCCGGTCCAGCCGAAATCCCGGGAGTTTCGTCGCACTTGAGGCGTTCGGAGGGTAGGAGCGATGGGGGAAGGAGGAGGAGGAGATGCCGGGCCCGAATTGTCGACGGACAACATGAAGGGGATAGTCCTGGCGCTTCTCTCCAGCGGCTTCATCGGCGCCAGCTTCATCATCAAGAAGAAGGGCCTCCGCCGCGCCGCCGTCGCGTCCGGCGTCCGCGCAGGTCGCCGCCCTGAATTCCTCTCTCGTTTATTGTTTCCCGTGGTAGCTGAAACAAGGCCTGTTTCTGAAGAAAAATGGTGTCTGTTTTTGCTTGGTTTCCTGATGATGATGGCATGTGCAGGGGTCGGTGGGTACTCGTACCTCATGGAGCCTTTGTGGTGGGTTGGCATGATCACTAGTAAGGTTTCCTTGTGCGATTTTTCAGATGAGAAATTAGGCGCAATGCTTTCGGAGTAATCGGCGATTGTGAGCAAGTTTTTTCCTCTTTTCAGTGATTGTGGGAGAGGTTGCTAATTTCGTCGCGTACGCCTTTGCCCCTGCAGTCCTGGTTACTCCTCTTGGAGCACTCAGCATAATTGTTAGGTACCATATAGCAAGCTGGACCTTCTCCTCTGCAGCTGTATTAATAATATTCCTGTATAGGCAAATTAGAATCTGACATTGAGGGTGTCTATTGGTGGTGTAATCACCCTTCAGTGCAGTGCTGGCCCATTTCATCTTGAATGAGAGGTTGCACGCTCTTGGTATACTAGGTTGCGTAATGTGCATCGCAGGATCTATGGTGATTGTTATCCATGCTCCGCAGGAGCAGGAGATTACATCGGTTAGGGAAATATGGAACATGGCGACTCAACCCGGTGAGTGTCATCCAGTTTTGTAACATTTTGCTGCCTCTTCAACTGAACATAGGAAGCAAAATATCATGATTCATAACTGTGGTGTATTTTCATGTTTCTTTTCAGCTTTCCTGCTATATGTTGCTTCAGTTATTGTGGTGGTATTTGTCCTGGTGTTTTATTTCTCCCCTCTCTACGGGCAATCAAATGTGTTGATCTACACTGCCATTTGCTCTCTAATGGGCTCTCTTTCGGTAATGCCAGCAGTTGCTATGTTTTCTAATGTTTTTCTTGACCAGATGATACTTTAATCTTGCTAGGGACCATGCTAATTTTTAGGTAATGAGTGTTAAAGCTCTTGGTACATCCTTAAAGCTGACTTTTGAGGGGACAAACCAGTTAGTTTATCCAGAGACTTGGTTCTTTATGCTTGTTGTGGCTACTTGTGTGCTGACCCAGATGAATTATCTGAATAAGGTTTCTACAACCTGTGGCCTGTTGCATCCTTTCTAATTGCTGTTCTATGACACCATGAATACAATTATCTAGATTCTTACTGCATAAATGGCATGCGTTAGTGAAAGGACAGTTCTAGTTTGTGAATTTGTGCTAGGAAAATAAAAAGAACATATTTAAACATACTAATAAAAATGTAGTTTACTTTTAGGGGCAGAAACCGTGGCGAGATTAAATTATGGTCGAGTGGTTTGATTTCTTCTGAGCTTAGCTTCAATTTCAAGGGTTTTGGATTATAAAATGGTTGACACTGAGGTTTGCATTATTTCTAGGATGAAGAGTGTCATAATTACATTCGTGTCAAATCATTGCTATGCATATTTTAAGTGTCACAGTGTCCCTCTTCTCAACAACCAAATATGATGAAAAGAAGAGTATGAAATTTTTTTGATGAGTTGATGACCATATGCTAGCTTGGCATGATGCTGACCTATTTGAATAATGTTGAATGCACCATGTGACTCATGCCCTTCCTTTTATATCCACTTTGGGAAAATGTTGCATCGAGCATTTTAAGAAATTAGATTAAAAACCAATAAGTTCAACAACCTCAATGATGCATCGAAGAACTGAAGTGTGTTAGTTTATAGAATGACTACTAATATTATGTTACTTGTTCCTTCTTAGCTTAATGGAGGTAAATTGTAAGTTTTGTTATTTACTGCAGGCACTTGACACATTCAATACAGCGATTGTATCTCCAATTTACTATGTAATGTTCACAACTCTTACCATACTTGCAAGCGTGATAATGTTTAAGGTAAACTTTTTTTTATCCTTGTACATATCTAGTTCTTTTCTTTGTTCTCGCATTCTCCCTCGTTATTATTTTGCATCTGTTTGGAAAGTTTGTCTGCTGTATTTTATTTCTTATGCATGCTTCAAGTCTTATACTATGAGCTACTTTGATGGCTTGGGCAAAATACATAGATCTGACATAGGTGATGTCCTATTTGTCATGGCAACAATTGTTTGTGCAGGATTGGTCTGGTCAAAGCCTTGGAAGCATCACTTCTGAAATTTGTGGTTTGATCGTTGTGTTGTCCGGCACCATTTTGTTGCATGTGACAAAGGATTATGAAAGGATCCCGCAATCAAGAAGTATGTGGATTTTCCACTTTACTAATCGATTATTCATATTGTTATCATCAGATGTCTCAGTATCACATATATTTTCTACCGTGTAGGTATTTACGCGCCATTGTCTCCCTCCTTGTCAACTAGATTAAATGGGGAACTGTTGCAACACGTCAGGGATGAGAGGAATTCTGATGAAGAAAAAGCATTGAGAAGACAAGAGATGTACTAACATCAGAAACTCGAAAAAAGGGTTGATAATTCTGATGGACGCTCCAGTGGGGCTTGAATATGCGAGGATAGAAATACTCACGTGGTGCTTTCTGATTCTTCAGTTTCTGTTGGCTTGTGTATATAATTGGTACAAGGATGAAAGTGCAAATCTGGAGGCCGGTTTGAATGGCTGCGTAGCTCCACAAGATAGAATGAAGTTGGGTGCATAGAAGAAATCTTGTTAAGTTTTTTCCCCCCTTTTCTGTAACATTTTTGTAGTTTTGTCCACGGCATTTGTTGTTACCCGTGTGTATAGAGTGAGCTACGGAGACTGTATGCAATTGTGAATGCTGTACAGTATTATTATTATTATTATTATTATTATTATTATTATTATTATTATTATTATTATTTCGACGTTTCAGTCTGTCCTTATCTATTATGAGCAGCTTGTATCCTGTATGATGAAAGTTCCATTACAGCGACAAAAGAAATCCTCAGAAGCATTATTTACAACATGCGCAACTGAACTTGACAAACATGACGGCATTCAAAACTAGACCATAGTAAATACTGTAGCAACTGAATAATCTTCTAAATTTCAAGAAGGGAGACGGATGATAACACCCTTTGACTTTTGAGGCCAAGAAACCGTTGAGATCACAAGACACAATCTTTGAGGCCAACGTACCTTGAACAAAATGCATGATCACACTCTTGATGATTAAATGGGTTGTCCCACCAGCCTGTATAAATTGATGCTCCGTCTGGATGGAGAAGAGAAGAGCAGAGCTCTCTGACGCCACGCAGCCTGTTACCATGGCGACGGCATCCTCCATTGCCCGATTCGGCTGCCTCGAGCTGTGCATCATCATCCTGCTGTGCCTCTGCGCCCCGGCGACGACGCCAGTGGAGGCGGCGGTCCCCGGCTCCTCATCCTCAGGTAGTAGGAGTAGGACCAGTTCAATTCTGTTCGGAAGCATATTTATTACCAAGTGAATCGTTGACCGAAAAGATTCCTTTGCATTCAGTGGCTGTGCTGTCCGATTCCGCGGAGGCGGCGGTGGCGTGGCATCACCACCACGGCCGCCGCCATGGCGGAAATCAGCCCCCAGCGCCGCCTCACCAACAATGCCCGGCATGTAGTTGCCGA
Source organism: Eragrostis curvula (assembly GCA_007726485.1). Taxonomy (NCBI): domain Eukaryota; kingdom Viridiplantae; phylum Streptophyta; class Magnoliopsida; order Poales; family Poaceae; genus Eragrostis; species Eragrostis curvula. The sequence goes on along the minus strand of CM017445.1, from coordinate 41,791,844 downwards.
TGCACCAACTCGTCGTCGTCGAGAAGCTCAATGGAGCCCCGCGATGGGTTGGTTGCACCGCCCTTACCGACGACAACGACGACGACGAGCAGCTGCAGTGACCACGACGATGCATGCGTTCGCGGTGTCCTGCTCCTCCTTCCTTGCGGACCGTTCGTGGTTGGCGGGCAGCAGGTGGCGCCGGCACCAGGGAGCCCATGCTGCGACGGATTGAGGGAATTCGTGAACAGCTCCAGCGCCGCCGGCGACGACCTGCTCTGCATTTGTCCGTTGGTCCGTGGCGATCTAAACAGGATGCTGCCCAAGCCGATCAACCCCGTTCGCGCAATGTACCTCCCCGTCGCTTGTGCCGTAACCCTCCCGCGCGAATTCCCCATCACAAACTGTTTTACAGGTAAAAAATCTGGTTCTTCCTTTCTTTCTTAATTTTCCGACCTGCATGCTGGAATTCGACTGATCATGGATGACGAATTGCAGCAGGACAGAACCCCGCAGGTCCGCATCCCTGAAATGTGGGAGAACCATAGTCAGGCAAGCAATTAATTAATAGGCTCTTGATTCTTCTGTTAATTTACGCTGCTGGTCCTACTGCTAGCAGATTATTCCAAAACTGATGCTGTTATTGTGCTGCCTGTTATGTTGCTTGCAGCTTCACCTTGATGGCAGTTTGTTTTCAAGGCCCAACCTCTCTCACATATCCAAACTAATTAAACGTGATCTAACTGAGTAAAGAAAAGCCTGACACCTCAATCTAGAAGACCTGATGAAACCATCACAGGCACAGGAGATGAAATAAAACAGCAAGCAGTAATGGACATGCCCAAGGCACGGTTGCCACGCCACTCTGGAACTTGGACGCCGCGCACTACCTCGCCCCCGTCCCTGCTTTGCGCCGTTCACCGACGAGGAGGCCCCGGCCTTGTACCGGTCGTTCTGGACTGGACCCTCATCAAAGGCGCGGTGTTGGAATTTAAGTCCGGCGCTGCTGACCTCCACTTCATCAACCGGGCATATGTGTTAGCAAATAATGCGTAAACAAGATCGAAACGAGACACAGATTTTTACGTGGAAAACCCTTGCGGAAAAAAACCACGGGCGCCGATCGGCGATCTTCACTATATGAGGAGAGTTTACAAATGCAGGGGAATAACAATGAGTCGTCCACCCTTCCCGTGCGGCATACAAGATGTATATATATGTGGAAACTAATACAACCCGTAACGTGGGAGGACTCCACCTCTCACACCTCCTAGGCGTCCCTAGCGAGGCCCAATAATTCGGATCATATTCCAACAAACTCCACCTTGAGACGAATTCCATCTTGCAGCGAATGAAGTATCATCAATCAACTCACTTCAATAATAAATAACACCGAGCGCCAACAAGTCATTAGGACTTAAACTTTAACACCAACCAAGCTTGAGCATAACTCAAACTTAGCAGTGGGAACTGGCTTTGTCATCATATCAGCAGGATTATCATGAGTGCTGATCTTGCACACTTTAATATCACCTCGAGCAATCACCTCTCGAATAAAATGATACCTCACCTCAATATGCTTTGATTTATCAAAGAACATCTGATCTTTAGTAAGGTAAATAGCACTCTGGCTATCACAGAATATAGTAGTGCAAGAATCATCTCCACAAAGCTCAGCATACAAACCTCTCAACCAGAGAGCTTCCTTTCCAGCTTCAGAAATAGCCATATATTCAGCTTGAGTAGTTGATAGAGCAACAGTAGACTGCAAACATGCTCTCCAACTAACAGCACAACCACCAATGGTGAAAACATAACCTGTGAGAGATCTCCTCTTGTCCAAATCACCAGCAAAATCAGAATCAACATAACCAACAAGTCCATCTCCAGATTTCCCAAACTGCAAACAAGCACTAGAAGTACCGCGCATATATCTCAAAATCCATTGAACTGCTTTCCAATGCTCTCTGCCAGGATTAGCCATGTATCTACTGACAACACTCAATGCATATGATAAATCCGGACGAGAGCAAACCATAGCATACATAAGAGAACCAACTGCGCTGGTATAAGGAACTCTAGACATGTACTCAATATCATAATCTGATTCAGGACATAAAGCTGAAGATAGTCTAAAATGTGGAGCTAATGGAGTACTCACTGGTTTAGCATCATGCATATTGAAACGACGAAGTACCTTTTCAATATAGCCTTTCTGACTAAGATATAACTTGCCAGAACTCCTCTCTCTGATAATCTCCATGCCAAGAATTTTCTTTGCTGCACCTAAATCCTTCATCTCAAATTCACCATTCAACTGAGATTTCAATTTGGCTATTTCTGACATATCTTTTGCAGCAATCAACATATCATCGACATAGAGAAGCAAATAAATAGCTAAACCATTTACGGTCTTCAAATAAACACAGCTATCATAATCAGAACGCTTAAAACCATGAGAGAGCATAAATGAGTCAAATCTCTTATACCACTGTCTAGGAGATTGTTTCAAGCCATAAAGAGATTTCTTTAATTTGCAAACAAGGTTTTCTTTTCCAGGAACAACAAAACCTTCAGGTTGATCCATATAAATGTCTTCATCTAATTCTCCATGTAAGAATGCAGTTTTGACATCTAATTGCTCAAGCTCATAATCATGCATAGCAACAATACTGAGTAAAGTGCGAATAGAGCTATGTTTCACAACTGGAGAAAAGACATCATTATAATCAATACCTGGAATCTGGCTATAGCCCTTAGCCACCAACCTTGCTTTATACCTTGCAGTTTCATTAGGAGAAATTGCTTCCTTCCTCTTGAAAATCCACTTGCAACGAACGGGTTTCTTCTCTTTAGGCAACGGTACTAAATCCCAAGTACCATTCTTATCAAGTGACTCCATCTCATCTTGCATAGCGGTAACCCAATTATTGCAATCAGCAGAAGTAATAGCCTCAGCATAATTAGAAGGTTCTGCACTACCTTCAATATCTTCTGCACAACTCAAAGCATAAGCAACAATATTACACTCCTCAATTAACCTCTTGGGTCGAACATGAGGCCTCCTAGACCGGTCACCGGCAATAGAACGTTGTGTAGGCTGCACAACGGGAGAAGAATGTGGAACAATAGATGAATCATCATCATCAATAGGTGCATCTGGAATAGCAGTATCTGGTGTATGATCTGAATCAATAAAATGCTCCACCTGAACACTAGAGGTCTGCGAACTCTGAACAGGAATATTAGTAGACATAGCAGATTCATTAAAGACAACATTTCTGCTAATAATAACCTTTTTAGATTCAAGATCCCACAATCTATAACCTTTAACACCAGAACCATAACCAAGAAAGATGCACTTAATAGCTCTAGGCTCCAATTTACCATTATCAACATGAGAATAAGCTGGGCAACCGAAAACTCTCAAACCAGAATAATTAGCTGGAGAACCAGACCATACCTCAATTGGAGTTTTCTTATCAATAGCAATAGATGGTGAACGATTAATCAAATAGCAAGCAGTGGAAGCAGCTTCAGCCCAAAAATGTTTGCCCAAACCTGCATTGGACAACATGCAACGAGCCTTCGAGATGATAGTCCTGTTCATACGCTCAGCCACACCATTCTGTTGAGGAGTATAAGTAACGGTGCGGTGTCTCACAATGCCTTGAGACTTGCAATAAGAATTAAAAGCATTAGAACAGAATTCCATCCCATTATCAGTACGAAGTACCTTCACCTTTCTATCAGTTTGATTTTCAACCATAGTCTTCCACTCCTTAAATGCAGAGAATGCATCTGATTTATGCTTCAAGAAATAAGGCCAAACCTTCCTTGAATAATCATCAATAATAGTCAACATATAACGACGACCACCAATAGAAGTCTTGCGAGCTGGCCCCCATAAATCAGAATGCACATAATCAAGAATACCTTCAGTAGTATGAACTGAAGTGTTGAATTTCACCCTCTTGTGTTTGCCAAACACACAATGCTCACAGAAATCCAGCTTACTGATGCTATGACCATCCAGAAGTCCTCTCTTGCTCAAAACTGCCAAACCAAGTTCACTCATATGCCCAAGACGCATATGCCAAAGATTAGTAGCATCAGAATTAGATAATGACTTGGAAGAAACAGCAGCATTACCAATAACTGTAGTGCCTTGAAGAAGATATAAATTGGCAGATAATAAATCACCTTTCATGACAACAAGAGAGCCTTTAGATACCTTCATAACTCCACCTTCAGCGGAGTACTTATACCCTTTGCGATCAAGAGTACTTAAAGAAATGAGATTTCTCGTCATAGTTGGAACATGCCTCACATCTGTCAATGTCCTGACAATACCATCAGGCATCTTAATCTGAACAGATCCCATGCCTACAACCTTGCGAGGTGTGTTATCACCCATCAAGACAGAACCACCACTTTGGACAGATTCATAAGTGGAGAACCAATCTCTATTAATGCAAATATGAAAGGAGCAGGCAGAATCAAGAACCCATTCATCATCAATTTTAGCACATCCAGCATAAGCAACGAGAACATCACCATTATCAGAATTACTATCAGCAGAAGCAACAGAGGCTTTACCATTTGCAGAATTACCTTTCCCCTTATTTCTCTTTTCTTTATTCTGCAACTTATAACATTCTGAAATGTCATGAGTATCACCTTTGCAATACCTGCAAAATTTTCCTTTGCCTCTGGACTTTGAGCGGCCTTTGTAACCACTCGAACCCTTGCTTCTAGAGTCTTGTGTTGATTTCTTCTCTGTCCTACCACGAACAGCCAAGCCTTCTCCATCAGAACTGGCAGCTTCAGCAGACACTATCTGTTTCATCTTTTCCTTAGCATGCAAAGCATCATAAACCTCATTGACGGTTAGAGTATCATGACTATATAAAATAGTGTCTCTGAAATTAGAATAAGACTGGGGCAATGAACACAAGAGCATAAGAGCTAAATCCTCATCATCATATTTTACCTCTATGGACGCTAGGTCTGAAACGATCTCCTTGAAGACCGACAAATGAGAGGACACAGAACCACCCTCTTGCAGCTTGTGAGTGAACAATTTCATCTTCAAATGCATCTTGCTGGTGAGATCCTTTGACATACAGATCGACTCTAGCTTGAGCCATAAAGCAGCAGCGGTTTTCTCCTCTAAAACCTCTTGCAAAATATTGTTAGATAAATGAAGATGAATTTGTGATAGAGCCTTACGATCCTTTCGCTTTTCATCACTGGACCAAGACTCCGGCTTCTTCTTGTCGAAACCGTCAAGCGCATCATCCAAATCAGTGTGCGCTAATACTGCCCTCATCTTGACTTGCCATAGAGAAAACCGTGTATCACGGTCTAGCAGCGGAAGATCATACTTAAGAGAAGACATGTCGAAGAACAATCAGCAATAAACAATCTGCAGTGTCTCTGGTACGGCCTTGTGTGCACGTAGCAGAATCTGCAGACTTCCTGGTACACTTGCGTGTATCCTCAGCAACGAAACCAGAAATCAGCTTCCTGGTAACCTTGAGCGTGTGCGCGTAGCACAGATCTTGAATTTCTTCAATCAGCACGAACTGACGGGAACACCGAGCTTTTGCCTCGGTACTTGATCTCCAACAGAAGCAGCGGTGAATTTTGTCGCCGGATTGAACTGCGCAGGACAGCTTTTGTAGACGGACGACACCGCCGACTCCAACACGGAACAGAACTCCGCCTGGGACTCGAAGAAGAATCGCCGAGTCGCCGACTTCAGGATCGGCACGGAACAGCTGCAGCGCGATTTGATCTCGCGCGACACGGGACCGAATCCCGTCCTGACCACGCCTCGGGACGTGGATTGGTGGTGACGACGAGCGACGCGAATCGCCGGATGAGGATCGGCGGCGGCAGCGGAGAACAGGGAATAAACCCTAATATTTTTAATCAATCTCGTGTCTGGCTCATGATACCACTTGTAAGCAAATAATGCGTAAACAAGATCGAAACGAGACACAGATTTTTACGTGGAAAACCCTTGCGGAAAAAAACCACGGGCGCCGATCGGCGATCTTCACTATATGAGGAGAGTTTACAAATGCAGGGGAATAACAATGAGTCGTCCACCCTTCCCGTGCGGCATACAAGATGTATATATGTGGAAACTAATACAACCCGTAACGTGGGAGGACTCCACCTCTCACACCTCCTAGGCGTCCCTAGCGAGGCCCAATAATTCGGATCATATTCCAACAATATGTCGTGCTCTTGTCCAAGCAGGACGACGTGGTCACGGCAGATGGGTTCCGCCCCATCAGCCTCCAGAACTGCGCCCCCAAGATCAAAGGCCGCAACATTGACGACAATTTCCTGTTCGCCACGGAATTGGCGCAGTGTTGCCACTTGCCACAAGCGCCGTGCCTCAAGCCAAGCAGCTATGCGCCCTCAAGCCTTCGACTCCATCAACTGGGAATCACTCGACGCCATCCTGCTCGCACGCGGCTTCGGAGTGCAGTGGCGCATGTGGCCGGGTGCGTTCGATCGATGCTGTCCACCGGCAAAAACGCGATCATGCTCAACGGCGTCCCGGGCTATGGATACAGAGCAACAAAGGGCTGTGACGATCCATCCCCTCAGTCCTTACCTGTTCCTAGTGGTGGCCGACCTCCTCGCCAAGATTATCACGGCGGACGCCCACCCCCATCGCCTGCGCCACCCGTCATCCAATACGCAGACGACACGCTCATCCTCTGCCGCGCCGAACTATCCCAAGCAGGTGCAGCGCCTCAAGGTCATCCTCGATGACTTTGCTTTGGCTACCGGGCTGAGCATCAACTTCCACAAAAGCACAACGCATGTCGAAGCCATGTTCTGGAAAGGAGCCCAGAAATGCAGCGGTGGTGACTGTCAGGTCAGGTTGCCTGGGACATTGCGTGCCGCTCCCGGGACGATGGCGGCCTCGGTTTCAAAGACCTCGCTCGACACACAAAACAGGGCGCTCCTCATCAAGAACCTACACAAGCTCACGGCGACGAGAACTGGGAAGGCTTTGCGCCGACAAAGGTGAAAAATCTTCTTCTGGATTCTGCGCCATCGTCGGACACGGACGCGTTCCTACCTCCGACAACCAAGCAAGATCGCTGATGCGGCGGCCGGGATCGCGTCGCGTCGCGCCTCTCCAGCCACCACCCGCGGATCAGGAACACCGCGACGCTACTCATGCTCTGGGTCATTTCGAAGAGTCGCAACAGGATGGTCTTCTCTTCGACGCGTACGTACACCTTGACTGCGATGCCGTTGTGACCTTGGCCAAGGAACACGCCGCCTCTAGTTGACTGACTGGTGTGCGTCGCTTGTAGCTCCAACGTGATCCTGCTCACACAACCCAGCTTGTACCGGTGACCTCCGCCCATCCTTTTCGATGCACCAGTAAAAATGCACGTGCGACACGCACGCGCGAACATGTAACGGTTACAATATTGCGACAGTGAAAAGTATTTTGTTGTCCAACACAAGAAAGTAAAAACGACTCCGATATGGAAGTCATATGTCGGGCTACTGACTTGACTGAGTTTTGAAATGAAAGATAATAAAAGATGAGGAATGAAAAACTTTGGTTTTCAGTTAAAAACATGTCCACTGATATAAATCAATTGTATGAAAAGACATAATGACGATCAAAATAGATAATAATCCGGTCGCCAGAATTACAAATAATTATGAAAGAAAATATGTTTCCAAAGGATCTAACACATTAAGTTTCCCTGATAATATCTAATTATTACACAGTACCAGACTAACCCATAGATAGAGACAACTAATCAAATATAGAGAAACGCTCTTTTACGCCCATCAAAAAAGGGCCAGAAATCCTCTTCAAAAACTCCTTCACATCTAACGGTATGCCTTCTTCAGATTCATTCGGCTCGTACCTCAGGACATCCAAGAGAAAACACTTCCGGGCAACGGATGCGTTCTGCATTTTCATGAAAATTACGGTTAGTTAGGTGAAACATTTTGATGATAACGAAATATGCAAATGGAAAAAGCTACCCTTGACATCCGTTGATGGTCCACAGTCAATCCATTCCAAGTTCGCATAATCTCCTGGACAAAAAAGCCGGAATGTTTGCTACAATTTAAAACAAACAAATTAGAATTTCAGTGGCTTATCGGAAACTAAATAAAGTTGGTGCATTTGCAAACACCTTACCTTTCGTGATGACTGGGATTGTATATGGCAGGCATACTTAGAGGCCACTTTGCAATATCAACCAAATTGTAGTCATTTGCCTCGTCCATGGCAACCTTAAAATACTTGGATATCGTCTCATGTTTACTGATGTAGTTAGATTCATAAGGGAATGTGTACCATGAAGGACGTTTATTTGGGTCAAGTACATGCACAACTTGTCTCACCATGTTCACGGAGAATAGGTAGTAAATCCCATCGTGGACAAATGGCAGCATAATCTAGATTAAGCGAATGAAGATATCGTGAATGCATTGTAATAATAATAAAATCAAAATAGATGTGTCATGGGATCTTACCAGTTTACAGTCGGATATATGGTAATCGAGTACCCCCCAATGACACAGAGTTTTCGCGAGACGTTGAACGTCAAGGGCTTTACATGAAGCCGGAGGCTTGAAAAGGTTGGAGACCATCTGAGGAGTTCAATTGTGAGATAAAAATACTCATACATGCATTATTTAATTATTGAATTAAATAACTTACACAAAACTCAAGGTCCATGTAGTGGACAAGGGGTTCTACGGATACTTGTGTTTCATCGCAAACAAACACACGAACACCCAGGTTAAACAAGTCAGGATGCATGTTACCCGGGGGCATTAGTAAATCCTTGATTTTTCTGAGTGTCAAACTAATTGGATAAGGATGCTTGCTCTTCACCCATTCTCTCCTGTCAAAAGCATATATTTTGACCACATGTCATGAAAAAAATTAGAGATGGGCAAAATACATGAGGTCTGTATTAAATAACACATGTGCAAAATGAGTATATCAAATGCTAGACAGTACATACTTTAGGGCATCAGCAGCGTCTATGCCGCATATATACCACAACAGCTGGTGTATTAACTCGACGCTGGACATAGGCACATCGACAATGGAAAGAGAATACCTTGAGGAGTAGACAAAATCTGTCCTCATTCTCGTTTGATTTAAACTATGGAACACAGCCGGTGGGATTTCTATAATTTCCACACCATCTAAATCTCCTTTTTCGTCTTCTTCATTATCTTCCAGAGCAAGATCAATTCCTTTTCTCTCATTGAGTTCCGAACCCAACAAAATATCTGCTAATTTAAGCCTGAAATTAACCATGTCGGTCTGCAGGGTAGAAGACAATTAAGTTGCATGTAGAGTACAACGAAATATAGATCATTTTCGGGAGGGCTAGTGGGTACCTGGTTAAAGTCGTCGAACAGCACGTCACCCGTCCAATACTCCATGAAGTTTAGTAG
>CM017445.1:41671057-41781385 GCA_007726485.1 Eragrostis curvula | reverse complement strand
TGGAGGCCACTTTTCCATGCTGAGTTCTTTCAGGTTCTTGGCAACGTTTATTTGACTCTGTAAACCCTGCAACTGTGACATAGCAAATTTTTACCAATTAGAGGTTGACAGGTGCAAAGAATTACTGAAATAATGAGAGTTTGGCTGCGTAGCTTACAGTGTTGTGGAGATCTTTCCGCCCGTAGGCTAAAACCTAGTGAGTCTAGCACCTGTATCTGACCCTTCTTCGCGTTTATCACAGCAAGGTACCAGTGAGATTTTTTAATATTTATTGGAAGGAACACCTGTTTATCAAGAAGTAAATAAACAAACACTATATTGCATAGAAAACAATAGCTAAAAAGAAAGCCACATATCATACAAAGATAATTGTTACCAATCATGTTGCAGGTACTTGTCCACCCTGCGTTGGATGGGGTGACCATTGTTGATGTTCACGTACTGCTTGTCAATTTCTCCGTCCCGCTTTATAGTTCCGGACACGTGAGCGTCCTCCAACCAAACTTTTGCACCGGACCGTTGCAAAAGATGGGCATGCCTTCTTAACATGTGTATATAAACACCAATAACCTGTATATTGCAATTAAAAACATGCTGAACCATACGCATTAATTTCTAAAACTTACGCATTATCAAAATGTGTCTAGTGCACTTACAGAATCGTTCAAAAATGCCTCTGGCTGAAGGAGACATTCGAAAAGGTATCTGTTCACAAATGCAGTACCGACATCTGATAGTATCTTAGTACCGGGTTCGGCTGGAATCCGTCTTACAGGTTCGATGATAGCAAGGTCATCGCGCGTGCAAACATAGTCTGGAAAAGGAAAGTTACACTTCACATATCAATAAGTGCAGAAACAAAAATTCATCTTCTACTTTTATTAAAGGTATAGGAATTTGTAAATTAAATGTCACCTTCTGGGACAACTCCGGTGGAATCGGCTCTCTTAGGCTTGTTTCCACGCGTCATGGCAGTGCTCAGAACTCCTCCTGGTATTAAAATTTTAACACTTATAAAAACATAGTACCAATGCACATGCGCCAGGCACATGCATAAAGAATAACATCACTTGGCAAGACTATGAGCATTACGATGGACTTGATCGGCATTTCTCTTCGTGTCATAGATTAGTAAACAATATCTAAGTTGCAACATATTAATTATTATGCAACATGTTCACTCAAAATATAAAATATGCCACACCTGCATATAAACAAATTGGAATGTATCAAACTAAATATTAATCTGCGATCTACATGCAAGGGCACAATTGCAACTAATAGGAAAATCAGCAAAAATAAATAAATCAGTAAAGGCAACATTTTATTTCCATAAGCATGTAATTTTGTTTTTTGATCAACCAAACAAAATTCACGTTAATACTCATTAGATTAGTTCTTAATTGTTATAAGTAAGTATGTCATTTGGAATCTTAGCCAGAATATGTAATTTCAATAATAATTTCTCAAAACTTGTTGTTTTATTCCATTACCAAGATGATCTCGTGACCCACTAAATTGGTTAATGTTCTAGAAACACAATGAGAAGAACATACATGTACAATGGCAGAGCACAAATCGAGAAGAACATATGCATAGGAGCAGAAATTGATCTATCTAATTCTCCTTTTGATTTTAAAACTAAGACAATCTGGTTGCAAAGCGGCAGAGCAAAAATATAGTAGAATTAAACTACTACCGTGAAAGAGGAAATTTATGCATTCAAACCCAAACAAGAAACTACAGAATATACACCACCCCCGGCGCAGCCAATATCAAACTCGACGAACCAACGATCACTGGACGTCGCCAACCGTCCGATAAGGTAAAAAAAAAAAAAAACCGTCCAATAGGGTCCAGTGAGGGGAATGGACGTCACCTGAGTGATTGCTTGGACAACGACGGCAACGGTTGCATGCTCCGCAACGGCGACGATTGCCTGGTTGAGGACGGTGACAACCTCCTCCACGACTCCCTCAACGTGACTCTTATCATTAGAAACCTTCCAAATGATTATTTTGTACCATGCAGTAATCTTATTAATATTTCCTGTAGAAAAGGAAATGAATAATCATGGCCCAACACAGCTGTGCTATGCGAAGGAAAGCTCCTAATATTATGTTGTGCCGGCAGTATGTAGACAAAATTCTTCTAAACAAGGAAGGAAATAACCATGGCTCAACGTGACTTAGCTATGCAAAGGAACCTTCCTAATTATGTTGTATCGTCATTAACTGTAAACAAGGAAGAAAATAATCAAATAAATATGGCAGGACGTGAAGGGATGTGGTATATGCGGTAGGCTAGCTGTGTGTCTGGTAACAAAATATTTTGAGAGATGTCATGGAAAATGAACTGCAATAAACATTTGTCCCCTCCCCATATCCTACTTTCGCGGGTACGGGCCCAGCATGGCAGGTCCTATTTCCAAATCTACAATATCAGAAGTATTATTTCTGCATGGAATCTTTAAGCTTACAAGGAAAGATGAACCAAAATTAAACGTCTACCATATCAGTAGTATAGGTTTCCTTGCTTAGTTCTACCTGCCAGAAAAAAATTATTCTCGCAATAATGTTTCCTTACATCCACGCGTGTTCAGTTACTAATTGTGGGAAACTTGCTTATTTTATTCCAAGGAAAATAGAGGCTGCATAAACCTTTCCTGCCTTTAGCCTCGATGACAACCATGTCTCTTGGCGGGAAAGTAATATAAAGTACATGCGCCTAACATTTTCAAAGGAAAAAAAGTGGCATCCTTACTTGTTTAGAAAGATTGGCGTCTGACAAATATGCCAAATTGTATTTAACATTTGATTTATAGTTCATTAATATGACAATATTGCATATTTTTTATACAAAACTTGTATCCTTAAGATCTGATAAGATCTGACGTAGGAAAAAAGAAGCTCCAAACTAACCGGGTTGTACATTCTTGCTTTCAGGCGATTCAGGCGATTTCAAAAATACCCAGCAGAAAATCTTTGTATCTTTAATGGAAGATTATTGCATATTTTAAGATAGGAAAAATAATGGCACATATGCGATGTACTTTCATTCATAGTGTGTAGCATGCTTTCCTTGCAACAATAATAAAGATAAAGATAACGCCAAAATATCATCACACCGTCGCCTGGCGGATGTGCCATGATGTATTTCACATTTGATTTACTTAATGGGAAAATATTGCATATTTTCTATTGAAAACATTGTATCTTTAAGGCAAAGTCGTAGAAAAAAGAAGCCCCAAAATTATTGAGTGATATCATGTTGAAGCAGCTAAATTATGACTCGATGTAGTATATCGTTCGATTATCGTTCGATCAAACTCCATATGTAGTTAAATCCAACAATATTTATTACAAACGGAAATATCATGATGATGTAAAATGTTTTTGATCATATATCTAGATATTATGCGCGAATAGCAGAATTTTATTCAAGTGGCTAAGTCCAAATAACCCAAATATCACCAAGTATCTCCTTGACAGAAGCCGGTATATTATCACCACACTCGTTTTGCTCAAATTGTATCTTTAAGGCAAAGTCGTAGAAAAAAGAAGCCCCAAAATTACTGAGTGATATCATGTTGAAGCAGCTAAATTATGACTCGATGTAGTATATCATTCGATTATCGTTCGATCAAACTCCATATGTAGTTAAATCCAACATATACTTGTAAAACAAGCTATACTTATAATTTAGAAAATCAAAAGTATTCACAGATCCATCAACAATCATCCCGAACAAGGAAAATAACCATGAGACCACATTGGTAAAATTGAGATCACATTAATAAGCAACAACAAACGTAGCAATGATGGTTAATGAATATCTTGTATAGATCAGCACGAATAATTTTCTGGTGCGCCGGTTTAGAAAACCAGTCGAGGCGCATAGTCTCAATTTTAATGTATATGTCTACAATGTACTGCTGAAAAAGTCGACCACCATAAAACAAGATATTGAATTCCAGGTCTCTAATCTGCAGCTTGTAGCAATAGTATTCTCTTGCACTCACAAACTTGGTGTTTTTTCCATCAGGATCCCCAGGAAATTGTTCACTTTCTATGTCACCATTGCCTGCAAAGAAAAATTAAACCCATTGTGAATGATAACAAACATTGAGAATTCTGGTATATATATCAAGTTTCAACATTTCTAAACAATAACCTTGTCCTTCTTCGGGATCAATAATGTCTGCTGGCTCTTCATTTTCATCTGCCAATGAAACAAAAAATGAGTTTAAATGTAATGCATCTATTTAAACACAAGAGTTGAGGTAGCTGGTAAGGAAACTAATTTGACAATACCTTTATCTCGTTTGTCATCTTTTTCTTTATCGACATACTTAATATTTTTATTCCAGCCAGCTTCACCACCAGGAAAGAACAATGGATAAGATAACGGGTCGTAGCATCCGTGATAAGCCCTAATGTAAACCGGTTTATCTGCCAACCCACACACCATGACACTCCTCTCAAACGCATGTTCTGTATCAGCACCCGGCATCCAAATTGCTGCGACCTGAGAAACAGTGGGAGCATTGTATCTCCTTTGGTCGACATCAATTTCCGTGTTAAGCTCAATCTTGTACTCTTCAAGATTTGGTACACCACTGAGTCTTCTAAATGTCATGGTGTATGGGTTACTCTCCAAAAGCTGAAGTATGTTCCGTATGAGGCCTTCATCCAAATGGGGTGATCTCTTAGCTCTGTGCTCAATACTGAATTCCGTGTCATAGAAATAGAGCTGCATGTGTCTGGGACCATACTTCCCATGCGAAAGCTGATCAAGCATGTGGTATACCTGACCCTGTATCCTAAAGGTATACACTCCGGTACCCGCAGCAGTAGCTACACGACGATCAACTTTGGCTCCCATACTGGTGAAAGAAAAGTGAGAGTTGAAATATCTGATGTTCTTGCGAAAATATTTAGCATCTGAGTCTGTCTGACTTGTGAACAGCCTCTTGAACTCGGCGGGCACCTCCGGTGTATGTATTTTAACCATGCCTGATCTACAACAGAACGCGGCACCTTCGCCCCTAATCCTTTTGGCTCCACAATGAATGCAATCTTTAGCTTTTAAAAGAACATGGTGTTTTTTCGGCAAATTGGCATAAACATGGTCATAAGGATCCTTTCCGTTGCTGCTCCTGCCGGTGTCCACTCGATACGACTTGTATTTAACATCTGAAATTGCATACGCGAGTCATTATAGACTGATCTTGTAGCACAATGGACATAATAAACAAACCACAGCGAGGGCACAGGTATCGGATACACATACCACGTAATCCGTAAAGTCTAGCCTCTTCATCTTGTTCTTCATCGGGTATGTCATACTGAACGCCCGGGTCTGCTGCATCAAGATCCTCCTCGCCTGACAATCAAACCAAATTAAAACCAGCTGGTGGCAGAGTAAAAAAGATAACGAATGCCAAAATGTCTGAAAATAAATACCGAAATGGGTAGACTCTGTTTCATCAGGTTCCCAATTGCCGTGATGGCCAAAATTGTCGTCACCTTTCAGTTTAGATAGTACGGATCAAATTAGCTCAATTGTATGCTATGCTTCATCAACATACACAAAGTGCCGAAAACAACTGTTACCTGTTTTGGCAGCCGGTTCAGCACGACGATTATCCTTTGCTGAAGCGTGCCGAGCACCAGCAGCCCTTGCTGCAGCTTCCTCCTTCAGCTTCTTGCGGTAGACTTTCATGTACATAGCCTTCTTGAACCTTTTTAATTGTTCAGGAGTAACACATTCAGTAGCTAAGCTTGCAACGTCATTGGTATTTCCTGTAACCGTTGCAGAGTCTGGCCGCCAATCATCGTTTCTGTGTAGCCAACTATCATCATCGACATCACAAACGACATCACTATGGTTTGTTGCCACTGCAACATTCAAAATCATTCTATCAGATGAGTGTGTTGTAATTAAAACAGGTATTGAGGTCGCCACTTATATTTCGAATGCCAACCTGGTCTTCCATTCCCCGTCAAGCGCTCATCCGAATCCGGAGCCTGTCCTTGTTCTGTAAGCCCAGAACCCTGCGTGTGTTCTAGTATAATAAAAAAAAAAGTAAAAAAAAAGAAGCACACATGAGCAGTTTGGTAACCAACAAAATCGTTGATTTATTAAATGCGCAAATCTACACGAAGAGCATTATAACCTATTCTCTGCAGGAGCGGGGTCGAGACAGTCCCTTTTTTGTTTCCTGACCAACCAAAAAGAAGATTAGAGTTAGAATTAAAACAAAGGTTTGCACAAAGAAAAAAAAATAACTTTTGTCGAACTATAGTACCAATCATCCGCATGGGGCTGTTGGGTTTGATTTTTTTTTCTGCCTGCACACCGCCCTGACACCGTTGTCTCAATGTTAGTTCCTAAATAGGCAGAGTGACACGAAACATATCAATAATAGTTCAACATAGAAGCAGTATCGAGTAGGCTATAAATTCAACACACATGCAACGGTTACCTTTTGCTGCTTGCTCCCGTTCTTCCCTCTTTCTTTTCCTGTATTCTTGCATTTTGATACGATTCTTAGCTTTTCGCAATTCTTCACGTTCTTGAACTGGCAAAACACCTTTAGGAGGGGTCGCAACTCCGTTCAAATCTGTCGTGATGTTTGACAAGGGAGTCTGCCGTTGATACATCCAACCTTCTGACGTATCTGAAAATTCATGTGAAAAATAATTAATCTCTACATATGATTTTTGAACTGATATGTCTCCGGCAAACCGAACGATCAAAAAGCGGCATTACCTCGAAATCTCGATTGTGGCGTTGATAAAGGATCGATGTGAGCCCTCTTACTCTGCAAAGTAGAATTATCTTTCCCTCCTGACATGAATCATAATCCATGTAAGGTGAATTTGAAATATGATAGAAGCATATTTCTAATGAATCACAGAGTGCCATTGAGGTCGAGACCGTACCGCGCTTATTTGCATCTGCAGTATGACGCGTGCGAAGACTACGATTTTCTTTCCCACCTGTTAGATTCAAATTACACGTGAGAAAGATGGGATTTTAGTAGTGTCATAAAATCCTATCATGAAATCCTATTAAGAGTCCTCTTTTGTATTTTACCAGGTAAATCATGCCGATCTGCGAGGACATTTGAACTTGATTTTTCCTTTCCACCATGGGAGCATTCATGCCTTTCCGCGGGCACATGCCCACTTGAATTTTCCTTTCCACCTTGCGATTTAAAGGTAACAACACGTGCATCAAAACGAATAGGAGGGGTAACAAAGAGAAAGCATAACATTCGTGAATGAATATAAGGAGCTGACTAACTGTTATCGCGGGAGATTGTGCCATGCTGACGCTGACGGAACCGCCTTACTCGTTCTCTGTTTAGAGCACGATCCTTTAAAATGATTGCCTCATCGTCCTCACCTTAAACAGGGTTAGCGCGTCAGGAGATAGAGACATGGAAAACAAAAACAATTTGTGAAATTTGTAAACAAGAATATGTAAACAAGAATACGCACTCTCCTCAGCAACATTTGTGAGATCGGTCAGGGGAATATCCGAGGCCATCGTTACTGCAATTAAACCTACAATTGAAACGGATGAAATTGAAACCAAAAAATTGAAAACAATGATTCTATCAGAGAGACAAGACAAAGTAATGAAAACCAACTCGGTTGATCAACTGAAATTGGCGTACAACTTACCAAATTGACTGGTGATCGAGTCGCGGCTGGTTGAGGCGTCGATCAGCGAGATAACCTCGAAGATCTCCGGCGTTCCTTGATGAGGTACACCGGTGATGATCGATTCCTCGCTGGTTGAGATGTCGATCAGCGAGGTAGCCTCGAACGTCTCCGGCGATGATTGATTGATGAGGTACACCGGTGACGATTGAGTCGCGGCTGGTTGAGCCGTCGATCAGCGAGGTAAGCTCGAAGATCTCCGACGATGATGAGGTACACAGGTGATGATAGATTCCTCGCTGGTTGAGGCGTCGATCAGCGAGGTAGCCTCGAACGTCTCCGGCGATGCTTGATGAGGCACACCGGTGACGATCGAGTCGTGGCTGGTTGAGACGTCGATCAGGGAGGTAACCTCGAAGATCTCCGGCGATGGAGTACCTCGAAGATCTCCGGCGATGCAGTCGACCGTTCAGCACCTGGAGCCGCCGGGATCGCGTGTTGCTTGAAATTTTGATTCGGAGGAAAGAGCCGGGATTGGGTTCTGCTTCAAATTTGGTTTCGAAGGAAAGGTTGCAGTGAATCTCGCCTCCAAGTTTGGAAAGGGTTCAGCAGGAAATTTGCCATGGAAAGTGCTAGCGTCATGGAAAGAGCCGGCAATATTCAAATTTGGTTTTGATGGAAAGGTTGCATCGATTAGGAAGGAAACTCGGTTTATAGAAGGAAACGGAGGATTTGGTTTCGAAGGAAAGGTTGCAGTGAATCTCGCCTCCAAGTTTGGAAAGGGTTCAGCAGGAAATTTGCCATGGAAAGTGCTAGCGTCATGGAAAGAGCCGGCAATATTCAAATTTGGTTTTGATGGAAAGGTTGCATCGATTAGGAAGGAAACTCGGTTTATAGAAGGAAACGGAGGAAACGGAGGAAACGTCTCAGGAGGAAACCTCGGCAGGGGGGGTGCTGCGGGCGGGTACAAGCCTCGCCAGGTGAGAAAAAAATAAATTCGACCCCCAAAGCGTAACCTTTTCCTATTGTAACGTGTAACCAGATGTGTAACCTCTATGTAATGGCCCCACTTTTCTTAAAATCCGAGGGTGGAGAGAGCCACGGGTTGAGATCAAGATGTCAATCAAGGGTGGGTATAAGGTTGGATAGCTAAGATTTTGGTAGGCCAACAATACGTAGGTGGTTCGTGCTTCATTAGTTTAGATGAAATAAAATTACTTGCCCCCGTAGTTCCGCCGGAAAAAAAAAAATGGACATGCCCAAGGAAAACGCTATTGAACCAGCTGGTTTCATAGGCCTTTTACGCAACCTTCTCGGTGATCCGCCGAGGGTTCTCCCGCTTCAACAGCAAGGTTTACCTTACCAATCCGACCGTTCCAACCGGTCAAACCGATCAAAACCGAACAAAATTTGTCAAATTTTCAAATTCATTTTAAATTCAAACTCGAAAACCGGTAAACCGAAGAAACCGAAGCGGTTACCGGTCGGTAACCGACGGTTTTGCAATCCTTGTTCAGCAGTCTAAAATTCAATTTCAGTATCCATTATTTTTTTCGCGACCATGCATGGGCATGTTTTTCATTACAGTTCGCTACCTGACCACATCGGTGTCACATGCTCGACTAACGACCATCCGTTCTATTCTGAAATGTAATGAATGGAAATGGAGCAGAAGGAACTTTGAAAGGAAGCATTCGTGTTTCCTTCATCAGCAGCTCTTAATAGTTTCAGAAATACAATGTTCTCCACACAAGATGACAGAATATAAAGTTTATATAAAGTTTCGGATCTGCATCCCACTCAAGAAACAAACCAGCAGGACGGGCACCTTTAATCCTTGCTAACTTGAACACATTATGATTGTCTACATGAAACTGTGGAAGCTAGAACAGGACAATGGGGGCATCAATAATTTAACCAGGCTAACAGTACATAGGTTTAGAACTCAGAACTTGGACGAGCTATTATGGTCCTGCATTGTGTTCGATCTCACTTCATCTTCGCTTCTGTAAACAGAACATGCTTGTTGACACGGGGATCATACTTCCTAAACTCAAGCTTCTCAGTGATCCTCCGAGGGTTCTTGCGCTTCACATAGAAGAATCCAGTACCAGCCGCCGAAACCAGCCTGATGAAGATTGATGCGCGCTTAGCCTTCCCCATTGGAGATTATCAATTTGCAGCAAAAGAGACTGAGACGACGATAAACATATCATCAGGACTCATAAAAGCACCACATTTCAAAACTGTATACGGGGCATTCAAAATCTACAAAACATATTGCCAAGAGGAGGCTCATTTCACAAAATAGAACTGCCCTGTCATATTTGTAAGCCCCTTGTCACCCTTCTCAAATTGCATATGACCCACTTCCACATCCGTGAATCTACTATCCGATTGACTTCTCAAATTTAACATATCACACACCTAGACATTTATGTGATTCCAATTGACCAACCCTCCATTGCAAAATTACAAGAAGTTACTTGAGCAACTGGAATGAGACGACCTTCAAAATGACGGAAGTATAGCAGGTTGTTCAGCAATAGGCGAACTTTGTTCGAGTTTTATCGCTGCACACAATTCGGATGGCGCCCAGTTGCGTGTAGGACTCTAACGTGGATGAAAGGGAACTCAGCTGAGCTGGGATGATGAACTGCTACTAAATCACTACCCCGCCTCGCAGCGAATCAATCGCCCACAAATTGGATGGATTGTTGCACTAATCGTGTAAGAATGATTAGGGTTTAAGGGCTAACAAACGAAGCAAAGATTAAGCAGTCAGTGAGATGAAGAATCGCCAAGCAAGGCGGGGATGTGCTTACCGGCGAAAGAAGGACGAAATCGATACAAGCCTGTGACGGATCTGCACTCCACGTGAGCGCAGGACGGGGCAGCGACGCCGGCGAGAGGAGGAGGTGGAGTGGCGGCGGCTGCGGATGCTGGGTTTGGGACCTTGGGGTGTGGACTGTGGAGTGGAGCCGTGGATCGATCGGCCGTGGACTGGGCTGGGTCGCACCAAGTTGCGAGTATGCAAGGCCCAAGTGTGTCGGTTGGCGGTGGCGCCCAGAATGCAAAGGGATTCTAGAGTTGGGCCTCTTGTAGTCACGAATGACCTCGACTTTTTGCGAATGTGTGCATCCACTTCACCTTTGTTTTCACTTATCTCTACAAAAACTCATCCTAGATCAAATTGTTGTACAGTTAGCATGTAATGTGGAGAAATACTTGTTCCTACAATGCTACTTGTTCATATTTTGTAATTTGTCTTGAAGGCCAATCCTCTTTTTTTTTTTTTGAGACCAATCTAGAAATGATGCATTTGTAACATTAGTCTCCTAGAACAAGAAAGAAAAAAGACAAGACACTCGTGTCGGCGAAGTAACTAGTTTCCGTAAACAAAACGAGACAATCCAACTAGTACCGTTTTCCAAATTAAAGGAGAGATTTTCTATCTTGTTATTAGTGTATTCCAACAGGACTTGATTTTCCAAAGAAGAGATATCGCACAACAAAATATCAGCCACAGATGTTTACAATTAGATCGAGGAGTCCTACGTGAATGGAATCAACAAGTGGAATTAGGAGTCCAACAATGATTAGCACGTATATAGGTGCATCGCAACCGTGTGCACGAACTCTCGTGATGATTATATGATTTTCAAAAAAAATATATCTCTATCTAAGTATATATCTAGTCCAATATAAAGACTTCCATGCACGTATACGTGTGCACGAACTCTCGTTTAAACCGTGTGCACGAACTCTCGTTTAAACGATCCATGCATCTCTATCTACAGTATCTGCCAATATAAATAGTGACGGCGGGCAGGCCGCTCTGCGTGCATATTCCGCTTACATCATACTGCCCGTTGCATTGCAATGCAGCAAGGTCGTAGTCAGAGATTAATGAGCATGAAGATCCTTCCCGTTGTCTGTTGCATCCTCCTCGTTCTAATATGCGGTGGGTTTTCGATCTCTAGATTTTCGCATTCGTTCCCTCAGTTATTAGTAGAGGATTTTTACGGTCCCCCATACTAGTTAGTATTGTGAGAAAATACTAACTAGTATTCTTAGAGGTAATTCAGGAATTATTGTTTATTCGTCAACCTAATTAAGAAAGTTCATCTGCACGCATCAAGGGTTGTTTTAAAGTCCTATACAGAATTGAATTCAGCACATAATATTGTTCTTAAGTTGATTTTTTTTTCCGTATGTTACATTAAATGCCTTGTGATTTGTTTTCAATTCTCACTCTGTTACTAGAATACTCATGACCAGAAGTCTGCGGATAAATTCAAATTTTAAAAGATGATTAAGATGTTCCATTGTATATCTGAATAAGAAGATAAATCTAGGTTAGTCTTGCTGGAGTAGATGCCTTTGAAAGATGAACAAAGAAATAATTACAAAACTGAAAATAGATCAGAGATTATAAAGCTTTCTGCATGATGAGATCGTTCTGCTGATGCATGTGCCTGACGAGGACGGTAGCCCAAGCCATGGTTGCGGAGGACTTGCTCGTGGACGCGTCCAGGGACTTCGCTGTTGCGGCGGCCGAGCTCTCCGCGGCACCTGCACTCCATGGACGGCTTCGATCCTTTGACAGCGAGCGAGACGCCGCTTGACCCGGGAAGACAGCACCCAAGTAGAGCCTCAGAGATCTGTCTTGCACTACCAAGGCCGATCGATCCGCCGCGCCTGTGCCGGATGATTTACCTTCAGGGTGGGCATTGCTAACAAAAGAGGATGGCAAGGTACGGTGGAGATGGATGACTACCCGTCAGGAGCAGATGAAAGACCGACGAGACCTCGATCCGTAGTGAGCAAATGAGGGAGACAAAGGATTCATGACGGCGGCCATGAAAACATGAAGAACTCTACCAATGAATAAGGACGACATCATTCACCGCATTAATGATATGAGATCTATCGTAGGAGATCAATATTATGATCTTTTTGAAAAATAATAAGTAGTATATTATTTTTTATGTTTGCCCGATATTACCCTTAGGTTAATAAAATACTAGCTAGTATTGGTTTACATGAGACAATAAATGTAGACCGTCGGATCAAAATACTAGCTAGTATTTTTCTAAAATACTAGCTAGTATGGGGGACTGTAAAAGTCCTCTATTAGTATGCATGTTACTACTCCATATAGAAGGGTCGTCTCATCAGCAAATCTCAATTAATGTTATATTGATCAGGTGGTTGTCATGTGGACGCGGCCCGGCGCCACTCCGACCGGCGGCGGGGGTACAAGCTGCTGGTGTTCGGGGACTCGTTCGCCGACACCGGCAACCGCGCGCCGGCGACGTCAGAGAAGACATCGGCGTCGCGTATGTGGTACTACCCGTACGGCAGCTCCGATTCGGCTCACGGCAACCGTGCCACCGGCCGCTTGTCCGACGGCCTCGTGCAATCTGATTTTCTCGGTACGTAATTAATCTCATTGGAGTAATTGCTTAATTATTTTGGCACATTATATATACTAATAATGTACTCTTATAAATTGCATGCAGCAAGGATTGTGGGGCTGGACGAGTGCCCTTCGCCGTACAGGGTTTGGGACAGGAACGCCGAGTTTTCCGGCGTGAACTTCGCGGTGGCCGGCGCCGGCGCGTTGGATGGGTCGCCGGATGTGCCATCGTTGAGCCAGCAGATCAGCCAGCTGAGGAGGCTGGTGGATGCCGGAGACATCGACGACTCGGACCTGGACGACTCGGTGGCGCTCATCGCCATCGACGGCCTCAAAGACTACGCAAGCGTCGACGAAACCACCAGCGCCAACCAGATTGGCGCCCTGAGCCAAGACGTGACCGACGAGATCGTGGACGGCGTGAGGCGGCTGCAGAGGCTGGGCGTGTCCAAGGTGCTGGTGAACACCGTGCCCCCGATCGGGTGCCAGCCGTGGCGCTCCTTGTCCACCGGCTACAACAGCTGCGACAACAAAGGCGACATGATCTCCATCATGCACAACACGGCTCTCACACAGAAGCTGAGATCATCAAGCCGCGGCGGAGTCCTGGTGCTGGATCTGTACGCCATCTTCAACAACCTCTTGGCGGGTGATTCCAACTCCGGGTTCAGGCACAACAACAGGCCGTTGTTGGCGCCGTGCTGTGACACCGCCGACCCCTCAGGCTTCTGCGGTCAGGAGGACAGCTGGGGACGCAGGCTCTACAGCGTCTGCCCCGCCCCGGACCACACATTCTATTGGGACTACGTGCACCCCACGCAGGCCGCCTGGAGAGCCGTCATGAACCAACTCCAGGGGCCAATCCAGGATTTCTTAGGCATCTAGCTAGTAGTTTTTATTAGATCTAGTCTACTCCACAGATAATACTAGGAGGCATGCATTGTTAGTCAATTTCTATTAAAACTTTTATTCGTCTATTGTGTGGTGTGCGGCAAACAGAAGAATTGCAAACTTTGTAATAGTTGGCCTAGCTTCTTCATGAGGTGAAGGCTGGGTCGTCCTTTTTTCCCCCCCTCATAATTATAGCTAGCAATTCGTTTGTGTTTTCATTGGTCATGAAGTGTATTGAGCATCTCATTCGTTGGCACGAGGAACATGTTGAACATTAAAAGACTAGGAACATTTTCAGTCGATGAGAGAAATGAGAGAGAACTTGTTGCGTACCTGCACATTGGACACTGGTCATGCTATCCTAGCTAGCAGATAAGTCCAACCGATAATTCAGGCAAAGAGAGAAGAGAGGGAGAAGTCAGAGGCTCCAGAGGTGTCGCCATTTGAAATAACGACCGGGCGGGGTCGCTGTTTCAAATAGCGACCACCCCCGACCTGCTCCTCTGCCGGGTGCTTCGGCTCGCCAGCGCACAGATGCGTTCCCGCTGCTGGTCGCCATCATCCTGGGCTGTATGGACCACGGCACAAGCCAACACTCCGCGTCGCGGCCGTGGAGGGGCTCTCTGAAGTCGCGCAGGTGGTCATTTCCGCTGCTGGTTGCTGGCGTTTGGACACGCTCATTTCGTACCAAATTGATGTAAGAAGAAGCTTCCGCATTCCTCTATCGCAATGCACACATTGACCGGAGATGACAGTATTTAATGGATTTGCGGACCTGCAACAGGGAACCTCGCCGTCGACCTCCCGCGAGGAGCACCAAAGGAAGCCAGCGACACCGCGGCCCATCACGGGAAGAAACAATAAGCAAGTGTATGGGTCGACACATTTCTTTGCTTACAACAAAGTTTAAATGCAACAAAATTCCTGCATGAGCGTAAGTCACAAACTGCCAGTGTCATCAAATAGATGAAACTGGCCCATCTTTCTCAAGCTACTTTTATCATTACAATCCTGCAAGCACAGCCTAGAGCTAGGATCGTAGTCCCACAGCCCAGAAGACATTTGGCGATGGAGCTTCTTCTTCCTTCCATTTATCCAGTTGTTGTGTAAGATGAAGCACCCAAGCTCCTTGCAAACTGATTGTACATCATGCTTCTCCCACAGGCCTTTGTAAGCTCCATTGGGGAACAAGTCCCGGTTCAGGAACACGATAGCTAAGCCTGTATTCGGTTCCAGGCATTTATCATCACCAATGCGGTTCGCTCCATCTTTCCCACACAGGACATCATAAAAACTAGGTTGCTCAGATAGGCCTGAGTTGGTTGCATGTGTTACTACCATCTCCATGGCAGTGATGGTAATGTTGTCTGAGCGAGCAAAGTAAAATCCTGAGTTCAATCGACGTGGCAAATTTATTGGTCCTGTCAATAAGTAGCAATGAGAATAATTATCAGGAATATGGCAGGTACTTAATTAGGTCAAAACGAATCACCTGAACCATAACAGCATATCTCTTCTCTCCATTCAGTATACCAAAATTCCTATTTCGAGTCGAAGTGTGTCTCACTTAAATGAAATGAAGACATGTTTGCAATTGAATTAGGGACAACGCTTGACTTAGGAGTACATTTTCAAAATAATTAAGCAGGAGCGAAGTATGAAGCAATAGGGTAATGACTATCATATGACCGATAAGCGACAAATTACCTGTCTCATTATATTCATCAGATTGTGCTCCAAATGTAGCAGGACCAAGAGAGTACAGGAATGGCACCGGATTACGGAACCAGTAAACATCAACGTCACTCAGTAGCACATTGTATCCCAGCCTTAATATTTCCAGAACAATCCGTGATTTTACTTTTGTCACTTGTTGAAAACACTTTGTTCCAAAGTGACAGTCGTCAAAACTGACATTCTTTGGGGATAATTGATCTCTGAAAACTGGCAAACCCTAGAATTAGGATCAAAAGTTTGAGGGTGTTTATGATTGGCAAAGTAAGAAAACTAAATAAAAGAGTGTAAGTGATTAAATTATATTACCTGCAACACTGAGAACTCATAGGTTTCATGGTCTAAGGAACAAACTACAAAATTTGTTACTCCAAGATGACGCAAGCGGCATGCCCAACTCATTAGCATGTCCCTGTAGCTTGCTCCAGCTATACCAAGAACAACAGACCTATTTTCATCAGCAACAAGCTCAAGGAGCGTGCTTAATGAATATGGAAGATCTACTGGTGCTGAAGCCTCAAAAGTGTAGCTGTGATCATGCCCGAACAAGCAAATATTTTCTTTCCCCGATAGGGGTCCTCCTTCATGGACATTTTCATCTATGCCAATGACAAAATTTGACAAGGTGAGGTCGTCAACTTTCCTTAACATGTAATCTTCAGGTTGCTTTACCACTTTATACAGCATGGCAGAGTTCATTAGTCGTAACTGATAGCAATATGACCCATAAAGTGCAGCAAGATGGCGATTGACACTGTTCTCCCAGGGCCTGGCAGGTAATCTGCCATTCGTTCTCGAGCTCATGTCGTCCATCAAGCTAAAACTTTCAGGATACAGTCCAAGAACTAGACTGCTGGCATCAAAGACGAGCCTCATCTCAGATGATAAAACCTCATGTGTCAACCACGAATTGTGCATACCTTTCCCGTACAGAAAAGAAGGCATAACTCCTGCTTGTAAAGGACTGCCTGGATTGTTCCACACCATGATGATCCCCTTATCAGAGCTTTCTGCAGCCCACTTTTCAGCTGCAAACTCCTGCAATTGTTGGAGAATTTGAGGCAGAGAACAATAGGCCAGCAAGTACACTATACTCTATCATTCCATCAAATCAGACATCTTTTTTAGAGGAACTGTGGAAGGCATTTTCCGGCCTAACTTTATAAGATATGCAAGTGACCAATACAGAATTTATCGATGAATAGAGTAAGCAGAGAGGAAAGCAAGCATTGCCACAAGATAGACGAAAAGGTACCTTTGTGAAGCTGACTTGTTTGCCATCTTCTGTTACCCAATGGCTTCCACTGTCATCCAGCTGGTAACGGAAATTGGTCACGTTACGTGACATTGCAACAAGGAACCAATCACGATCAAGCTTGCTGAAATGTGTCAGTGCGTCAACAAATTCAGGAAGCAGAACGGTCTCGGCATCGACAAGAACGCAAATATCAGAATCAGCAGCAGCTTGTGCCCTTGCCACCATCGAGTGGAAGAACGGCGTCCCGGTGAACCTGAACCAGAGACGCAAGTAGCACTGATCGGGTGAGGACAGGAGGAGCTGATTTCGGCCTTGTCACGCAAGACAAAAGCGGTTAATTAAAGAAAGATAACTGCGAGTGCGTACGCGGAATCGACGGCGGGCTCGACGGTGACCCGGCGCCCGAGCCGCGCGGGGCTGGCGCCGAGGAGCACGACGCTGACGTTCCCCGGGAGCGCCAGCCAGGAGCGCACCGCCAGCTCCTGCCGCGCGGGCGAGCCCTCCGGCGGCGGCAGCGGGGCCGAGAATATGGTGATCCTCGGCGTCGCGTCGCCGGGCAGGATCTGGCGGCTGACGGCTTCCTCGTGACGGCGACCGGAGCAGAGCAGTGCCGCGGCCACGATGAGCGCTAGGAGGAGGAGGAGGTGTCCCCGGAGCCGCGAGGGGCGGTGGCTGCCGCCGCGGCGCGAGGGCGAAGGGAGCAGCGGCATTTGGGCGCGCGCCGCGACGAGAGTATTTTGGCTTGCACCGCGTGGGGCGTGGGCTCGCTTCTCGTTTGAAAACTTGTGAAAGCGGCAAATGTTTACCTGGGACAGCATGTCAGTGAGCTCCAGGATCTTGAGGTGTTGACCGAGTTAAGCGTTCTTGACGCTGCAGAAAAGTTGCAGCCTGTTCGTTTCGCTGCAGCTGCGGCTGCGGCTGCAGAAAAATAACTGCGAACACTGTAGCAGCTGCAGAAATACTGTAACTGCTGCAGAAAAAATAACTGCGAATACTGTAGTTGCTGCAAAACAGCCGCTGCAAAGCAGCGAGACGAACACGCTGTTTGGTTCAGAGGTTCAAAGAGCCAGGGAAGCAACCTTTTTTTTTTTTTCGGTGAGGGAAGCAACCTCTACAGGCCAAGACCGAGTACCAAGGCCGTATCGAGCTGTAGCCCAGTGGGCTTCGTTGAATTGCACCCAACGAACAGCGAATGCGCCATCTCAGTACGAGCAGTGCTATATGCCTATATCTAACCAACGTAGCATTACTCGTCTCACAATTGAAGAATAAAGTCTCACCAGAGAAGGAAAATTTTGAATCGCTGAAGCTTGGATTTGGATTCGCTCAACGGCCACCCCCCACCCACCGGGCGCCGATCGTCTGATGTTTCGCGTTTTACTGCAAGCTCTTGCAGTAAAGGCACATCCATCGTCCACTATATCCTACGGTGGTCTTGCCTTCTCGCTTCTTTCCCTGTCTCGTCCTCTCCGACGGCAACGGAGCTGCGTGGTCAAGCGGCAGCAACAACGGCGAGGGAGCACGTAGAGGCGGCGGCGGCGACGGCCATGGCGAGCTAGCGTGCTGAGGCGGCGGCCTCGTCTTGGGCAACGGCAAGAAGGGCGCGGCGGATCCGACCAAGCTCGAACCAAACAGGAA
Source organism: Eragrostis curvula (assembly GCA_007726485.1). Taxonomy (NCBI): domain Eukaryota; kingdom Viridiplantae; phylum Streptophyta; class Magnoliopsida; order Poales; family Poaceae; genus Eragrostis; species Eragrostis curvula. The sequence goes on along the minus strand of CM017445.1, from coordinate 41,762,769 downwards.
AGCACAGCTGCCATCCGATGGCTTCTTCACCGGTGAACCATTGTCAATCTCGTCGAGGACAGCCATGGCGAAAACGATTCGGCACAGGCTGATGTTCCATTAATCAATTGCTCATCGATTTTGCAGTCTGAAGCTCGATTCGGCATGGAGAGGCATTCCGGAGGGCGGCGAGCGAGCGCTAGCAGAGGCATCGACCTTGGCGAGCTACCGCGTGGAGGCGGCGGAGGTCGTCACGCTTGTGGGGCATGTCTTGCGGACCTGCGCGAAGGCCTTGAGGCGGACAACGGACTCGGCGACGGAGGCCACGGCGGTGCTGCGGAGGCAGCGCTCCTCGTTGAGCTTCGCGGCGAAGTCGAGCGCCGTTGCTGCTGGCTGCTGCCTGCTGCTACTGCGCCTGGGCAAGTCCTGGAGAGAAGTGATAGGGAAAGGAAGAAACAGGAGGGCCGTAGGATGCAACAAACGGTTGATATCGACTACTGCACGCGTGCAGTAAAAACGCGAAACATCAGAGGATCCGCGCCCCCACCAACCAACCCAAGCCGTTTGCGCATTCATCACTCCTCCCATCCCAGCAGCCGGCACCGGCTCCGTGCACTCCGTAGCGTTACCATCACCAGCTGCCTGTAGTCCGCACAGTACGTCGACACCGTGTCAGTGACCACCAACTTTTTTTTTCTTTTTTTTTTTTTGCGGTGGAACTTTTTTTTTTTCTCAACGTCTATCAATTCTTGCCTTGTTGGAGGATTAGCACAGTGCTGAGCACTTGTGCCCGTGGAATATCGGACGCCCGAGAGGACAGGACGACCGAGCGGTCCTCGGAAACCGTTACCAAACGACTGCCTGCCTCCTGCTACGCCTCGCGTTCAAAAGCTTGCGGCAAAAGAAAAGGAACTCCTACCACAGGGGTCAAAGGGAGACACGTAACGAGACGCTGGAAAGAACGAATACGAGCTGAGCTGAAACTAGAACGAAGAGGTGACACTGGCGCTCGGCTTGGTCCATGGTACTCCGGACCCACAAGTCAGCCACCACTGTAGCTGGATTACTACTTCCTGTTCCTCGTGCATGTATTGCATTTGTTTTAGGCTAATGAATCTCTCTCCCTTTGTTTTAGGCGACGAGGAGACAGGATCCCCGACCCGCTCCGCGTGCCGTGGTAGGGTCCTCGTCGGCCGGGCCGTTGTGGGTCCCGCTGACGCTCGATTTGAATATTTGCAGGCAAAGCAGCCTCGGCTCCCACGAACGTTGGCCCTTTTCGCTTTCTTCCTTTCGTAAAACGCTCCCCAGTTTGAACTTTGAACCTCGTGCGGGCTTCATATATTAGGAGGACTAGTACTAGCTTGTTAAGAAATTCAAACGCTTTTCGTGCAATGCCAAATTGGTAATTAACGTTGGAATTTAGTAGCCCTTAGCATCACGCGTTCACGCTTTGTTCGCGCTCAGTTCCTCTTCCGGTTTAAAACGATCGTCACACCATTTGCCTTACTAGTACTCTTTCTGTCCACAAATGTTAGCATTTATTGCCTTTCAGATACATGTTTGATCATTCGTTTTATTCAAACAATTTATGATTATAGATCGGTGATTATAGAGGCCGTCTGTGATTTAGCAGGGCGCTGTGACAGTGCGTCAGTGGCAGCAGGAGGTCAGTGGTGTCAGGTGCAGGCGAAGGGCACTGCGGCAAGCAAACCTTCTTGACCGACCGACCCAAGCGCGTCCGTCGCATTTACGCCGCACCTCCCAAGGCCATCCATCCATCGGGCACAGCTGCGAGCGGCGAGTTCTTTAAGGAGGCGGGCGGACACGAGGACGTCGCCTCCATTTGGTTTGGCCTGCTTTGGCTTCTTCCTTCTTCTTGGAGAAGAGAGAGACAAGCGTCCTTGTCTCTGTCCCTTCTCCTCCTTGCTCTCGTTTCGAGTACAGTACTACCGGTAGCGAGCTGCCTGCCGGGGAGGGAGGAGAGAGCCAGGTGAGGAAGAGGAAGTAGGAAGGAGAGATGAGTGTGACCAAGTTCATAAAGTGCGTGACGGTGGGGGACGGCGCGGTGGGCAAGACCTGCATGCTCATCTGCTACACCAGCAACAAGTTCCCCACGGTATGCCATGCTTCCACTCCTCCCACTCGCCGCGCCAATCTCATCCTTGTTCTTTTTCGTTTCCATCTCCCTGTTCGTGTGTCGAGGTTCTGCTCGATTTGGGTCTGATCCTTCCCGTAGTTTCTCTGAATAAGTTCAGAGCTGGGGGTTCGGTGGTAGCCGTAGTTGTTTCCAAAGCCGGGCTGGTAGTTTCTTGGATTTGTAGGTGCTGCTAGGTGCTCACCTCCATATGCACTCTGCTCTTGTCCCTTTCCTCTTTCAGAAAAAATATAATCTGGGAGGGAAACTGCTTGCAATTTGTGTTCAGGTCTCTGGCTGCTGAAACTGACAGCATTCCGTTCTTGATTTCTGACAGGATTACATCCCCACGGTGTTCGACAACTTCAGCGCCAATGTTTCCGTGGATGGCAACATCGTCAACTTGGGGCTCTGGGATACTGCTGGTGAGGGTTCTTCCACTACTCTCATACCTGAAAGCTCCCTAGGGCCCGCATTCTGAAGATAAGTGTTGTTTCCTTCCTTCAGGGCAAGAGGACTACAGCAGGTTGAGGCCATTGAGTTACCGGGGTGCAGATGTGTTCGTGCTGGCCTTCTCCTTGATCAGCAGAGCTAGCTATGAGAATGTTCTCAAGAAGGTATGCAGATAAGATCAGTAAATGCCTGCTTTTTGGGTGTGTTTGTATGTAGAGAACCCAAGCCTGAAATTTGGTGTAGCTGCAGTAGACCACCTAATGTTACAACAGTATTTTTACGTAGTTACTGCCTTAAAGATTTGTTGTTGTTAATTTTTGTTGGAATGTTCTGAACTGACATTCTATTTCTGACCGAGCAGTGGATGCCAGAGCTTCGCAGATTTGCGCCGAATGTTCCAGTTGTTCTTGTTGGGACCAAGTTAGGTGAGAACTTTTTACTGAATGCGAGATTGATTTAGTGAACTATGTCATGGATTCATTGTCATGATTGGTCCCAGTAGTTAATGGAAGGAATTTGGTTGGATTTGATTGTTCAGATCTCCGTGACCACAGAGCCTACCTTGCTGACCACCCTGGTGCGTCAACAATCTCGACGGCGGAGGTTAGCCCTTTCGCAATTTACTATTTTCAACACTGAATGATACCTACGACCCAGAGATGTTTATATGAAGTACTCTCTTTGTGCAGGGTGAAGAACTGAGGAAGCAGATTGGCGCTGCAGCTTATATTGAGTGCAGTTCTAAAACTCAGCAGGTAGCCATGTGAACTCTTTGGTGGCTTGGATATGATTTTTTGTTTTAGGTTGATTTATGTTATAGCACTGGTTCGACTATGGAACTGTCGCACTGACCAAATATAATGTTTTGGTAATGATGTTTGCCATACTAGAATGTTAAGGCTGTCTTCGACACTGCGATCAAAGTGGTCCTTCAACCCCCTCGGAGAAGGGAGCCAGTGACTGCAAGAAAGAAAAACAGGCGAAGCTCTGGATGCTCTATAATGTAAGATTCATCTTTGGTTTGTCAGAGTATAGTTCAATCATTTGAATATGATCATAGTGGTCTGTTATAAAAACTGAGAATTTTGTTCACTCATGAGGGCCTTATGGAATGCGATATATTACGCACGAAGGCATCTTATTTATCTACTTGCAGAAATTGCTTTTTCTCTAAGCTTGAATTGATATGACAAAAACTAATTTACTAATTTGATTTTTTTTCATAATGTGTTTTGTGTCGCAGGAACCTGATGTGTGGGAGCACTTGTGTTGCCTAGGAGTAAAGGAAACTGAAATTGAAGTTGACGAATGGTTTGAAGGTGTTTCGGCAAGTGAATTTGCTACAAGAATGGGGACAGGCGGACTGCATGGGATTACTGCTTTTTGTTTCATTTGTCTCTTTTGTCGTATTGTTGGCAGTTTAGACTAGGATATCAGGCTCTTAAGACTTATCAGGGTGCTGTAATGTCATGTAAGAAGGTTGGACGAGGATTGCTGTAGTGTTTCTGTAAGAAGATTGCGTGATATCTAACATATGAGTAAGCTAACGAATGTTCTGCACCAGTATGTGGCTAGTTGTTTTGTTACCCTTCTGGTATGAGTAAGCCCGTTAAGGGAAAGCTGGACGAGGTAAATTGCATTTTATCCATAGCGGATTTGGCTCAATCTTACCAATTTTTGCGCACAATGATTATTTATGGCTTTATGCACCCCAGGAATGATAGCAATCAGGCTGCGCTAGCAGTTTTTATTCCGCACTTCTCTCAAGGCAATCCAAATAGAAACAAATGATCCTGAGTTCATCATCAGAGCCTTTGGAAAACATTTCTTAGGCCTGTTCACTTTTTCAACATGTCTTTCAGCTTTTCGTTAGCTGCTACTAGTTCTGCTGCAATACCTACTTCATTGGCCGAGTGCCCTGCGTCTGGAACTACCTGCATAAGTGAGAAGTGAAGAATAAATCAATTTCACCCGGGGTTTTCAATGTTGAGACGTTATTTAGAGAAAATGGAAGAAAATGTGGTCAATATAACAATTTTGAGATGGTCCTGAATATTGGCGGCACCTAAATTTAACCTCGACCTCTGTAAAAGATGGAAAACAATTTCTTGCAGTGCCACAGAATGCTAAAGAATTAACCTGGATTGGCTAAGCAAAATTATCATATGGTGGTGCCTTTTAGCTTAGGCTTTCAAAGTTCGGACATGGCATATCTAGGTCAAATAAAGATGCTTGTAACTACACCCGAAAAAAGACACCAGATCTTCAAGTTCTAGTTGAAGGTGAACGTGCCCATGTATCCACTTTTTCTTATTAAAACTTCAAAACATTGCAAGCAAATCATGAAATGGTTTTTGTACATGGAAAAATGTTGGTTAGGCCAAACTTTACTATTGGTTAGTTTAAGACCAAAATCCTTCAAAGCTATGATGGTCCTTAACATTAGGAGCCATATTAGAGCCCAGTTCCCAACATGAAGTGCATATAATGTTTTTCACAGAATGTTTGAACGATCATTACCTTAAGTTCTGCTTCAGGCCAAGCTTTATGAAGATCCCAAGCGGACATCATAGGACAACAAACATCATATCGCCCCTGCAACAGAAAAACTAATCAGGAACTAGCACAGTGAAGAATTTTTAAGGATTCTATTCTATTCTCAGTTGCAGATCGAAATCATTCAAGCAACCAAGCAGGAAAACACAACCAATAACTACGTGCTTGATAAGAAGCTCAGTGCTTAATAAGCAAGGTAGACAGGCGAGAAGTTAGAGACAATATGAGACTTGATGCATGAAAAATATTGCCAGTTGCTCATGATAAACACACTTAGACCCCACAGAAGCACAGGGACATTGTCAAATACCTGTACAATAAAAGCTTTAATATGTCGAATCTTGTCAACATTGTCTAATAGGTATGAGTCTGAGGGTAAAAATCCCTTATTCACAAAATAGTGGTTCTCAATCCTTGCAAATGCCTGCAAAAAAAAAAGAAGGTTATCTTGTGACAACACATAGAAGGGAATATGTAATGGTACCATCTAAAGCATAACAGAGTCTGAACTACTGGTAACGTTACCAAACAAATTATTTTGGTAATGTTACCAAACAAATTTTGTTTGGTAACAGTACCAAAAAAATTATTTTTTGGTAATGTTACCAAAAAAGGTTATTTTGTGTCAACTGTATGTAATGGTACCATACTACCATATAAAGCATACAAACATAACAGTGGTAATGTTATCAAACAAATTCTAGATTCTTGCGAAAGGACTTGCCAATGAAAACTTGTCGTCTTCCCCTCGTTTGACGTTATCAAGATTTTGGATAAGATGTGCAGTCATCATCTCCCACATCGTCCATCTCTTAGCAGCTTCAATCTAATTGGGAAAGGCCAAATGTCCATTTATCAGACAAATCACACAGGATTACCGGATTTTTTTCCTTTTTAATAAAGGCAGTGATTATGGGAAGGCACAGATCAAACTATTTACATTCTTAAGGAAACACGTGTGCCTACCTGAACATTAGCATCGGATGAAGTTAACCTTTTAAGGTATGCAGTTATGAAACAATCCCTTTCATCCTCAGGAATAAAATCTCTAAATGGTTCCCATGCTGCAAATTTAAATAAAGTTGCTGAGAAGGATAGAAAGTAACTATATTGATTGGTAACAATGTTAAAAAGATCTCCTTTTTTTTTGCCCCTGAGAAAACAAAACAAAAATACAAAGTACAAACCATCTGGGAAAATGGCGGCTGCGCCACCCTCATAAAACCAATGAAGCTCCTTTTTCCTAAGCAAAAAGATTCCTCTTAGGACAATTCCAGTGACCTATCAAGCATACAGCAAGTGTCAGTGAGATCCAATCCACCATATAGCTTCCATGCACACCAATTTTCAATAGAACTTTCTGAGTCTAATTATAATGCAACGGATAGTACTCAAATCACCTTATCAGGGTGTGTCTGGCTGTAAGCAAGGGCCAAGGTGCTTCCCCATGAACCTCCAAACACCTACATTGTCAGAGAAAAGTGAGTTCTTCCACTATTGAAGAGTGGTTAAGGAAATTTGTTGAAAATAGTTTTTAATTGCCTGCCACTCGGGGATGTCAAGATGTTCCCTGAGCTTCTCAATGTCAGCAACCAAGTCCCAAGTAGTGTTCTCCTCTAAGCAAGCATGGGGTGTACTTCTTCCTGCACCTCTCTGAAAGCAAGCACGACTAAAATTAGTGAACTACGCACATTCCCTTTGCAATAATGATACATCAAGACATATAGAGTCACTGATTAGATAACCTGGTCAAACAGGACGATCCTGTAAAACTCCGGGTCGAAGAATTTTCGGTTGCCCGGCGACGTGCCGGCCCCAGGACCCCCGTGAAGAAAGACCACCGGCTGCAAAATTGACAAGAAGATAATTTCATCTCAGAAAGTCAGCACAAACGTTGCATCGCGTCCTGACTCCTGATTAGTTCATCTAAGCGAAGGTCACTGCAATCTGAACCAGGTCCTGAACTATATATGGCCAGATTGCACAGACGGGCAGAGAGGGATGAGTGAGACGCTCACATGGCCCTGGGGATTCCCGGACTGCTCGTAGTAGATGGTGTGGATGTCGGAGACCTTGAGGAACCCAGAGTCGTACGGGTCGATGTGCGCGTACAGATCCCGCCTCAGCGGCTGGCCGGACGAGTCCATCTGCGCGGCGGCCGGGGCGTCAGTGCTCGTCGACCTCGCGCGGCAGAGGCGGCGGCGAACGCCTCTGCGGCCGGAGGAAACGCTCTGAAACGCTGACCCCGGTGTGCCTGCACGGACGGGACGGCGCTAAAACCTCGTCAGCACGGTGGCCGAAGTCTGATATCCCGGGAATCGAGGGGGGCGGCGGTTACCTGTGCGGCGTGGGTGCGGATGCGAGAAGCGTGGGCGAGTTTGGCAGTGGAGCAGCGGGGTGAGGTGGAGGACGGGGATCATCTGAGCCGACCCACCCGATCGGGAGGCGCGGTTGGTAAACCGGTAGGTATAAATTCGCGGTTTTCACGGGTGCCGGCCGGGTCCTTCTTCCTGTGCCGCGGCCGGCCGCACCGCTCGGGTATGGGTTGACTTTCGGCGCTAGCGAATGGATGCTTTGGATCACAACGGGCTTGGCCTGCAAGAGCCTTGATTTAGCCAAGCCCAACAAGAGAACCTCGGTCCTATTCGAGCCCATGTGTGATCCAGGCCTTACTCCCTTTTTGGCAATCCATCATCCAGGCCTTGTTTAATCTGATCAACTGTACCAACCGTCAACCAACGCGCCGTACCTGAAGACCTCTCGTCAATTTGCAGCAATCACACTGTGCAGCCTGGGCCTCGCTGGCGTGCTCCGCTCCCAGTTGTTGATTTGGTGGCCGGCTTCCCGCGGGATTCCCCTATTTCCTGGTGGCGCGAAGGCACCAATCAACCAGCCAACCATGCGTCGGGAGCAGTAATGGAGCTCCATCCAGCGCGGCGCTCGCACGACGTGACCGACGACCACGCCCGTCAGCTGCCAAGTTTTCCACCGCCCGTCGGTGCACCAGACAGCGACCCTAGCCGGCCGCGGAAGTTTTCCGCTGACTGACGCCGACGTGCACCGCCCTAGCTGCACCGCCCAGAAACCTCCACGTTTGCAGGCTGCGCCGCCCGGCGCCAACTCTGTGCACGTAGCACGTTGCGGTCTTTGCCAGCAGTGTTCCTCCTAGTTCCCATAGCCCCTTTGGCATTTGTTGTACCCTACAAAGACATTCGAGAAAATTGGCCTCAACAGTATGAGACGCACAGTTCCGATTACAAACTCTGGAACTAACTGCATGTTTCAACATTTTTGTCAGAGTTTAGCTCCAGCAAGGCAGAGCGAGCCAGCGCGGAAGAGGAGAGCGGAAACAGAAAGCATTCGGTAGCCGTTAGCTGTTCCCCCCTCCAATGCCGGCCACCCATCACCTCCACCACCTCCCCCGCTTTCCCACCATCACCGCCTAATCCGCCTTCCTCCTCTCTCTGCGCGCACGCGACCAAGCTCCTCCGCTTCCCCCCCCCAGCGATGGCTGCCACCCCGCCGTCGTCGCGGGACCCGTCGCCGCAGCCGCGGCGGCCGTCCTCCTCCGCCAGCGCCGCCGCCTCGGGGTCGTCCAAGCGCGGCGGCGGGGGCCTCCTGCTCGGCCGCTACGAGCTGGGCCGCCTCCTCGGCCACGGCACCTTCGCCAAGGTCTACCACGCCCGCCACGCCGACACCGGCGAGTCCGTCGCCATCAAGGTGCTCGACAAGGAGAAGGCGCTGCGCCACGGCCTCGTCCCGCACATCAAGCGCGAGATCGCCATCCTCCGCCGCGTGCGCCACCCCAACATCGTCCGCCTCTTCGAGGTCATGGCCACCAAGTCCAAGATCTACTTCGTCATGGAGCTCGTCCGCGGCGGCGAGCTCTTCGCGCGCGTCGCCAAGGGACGCCTCAAGGAGGACACCGCCCGCCGATACTTCCAGCAGCTCATCTCCGCCGTCGGGTTCTGCCACGCGCGCGGCGTCTTCCACCGCGACCTCAAGCCCGAGAACCTCCTCGTCGACCAGCGCGGCGACCTCAAGGTCTCCGACTTCGGCCTCTCCGCCGTCGCAGACCAGTTTCACCCCGACGGCCTCCTACACACCTTCTGCGGCACGCCCTCGTACGTCGCGCCCGAGGTGCTCGCGCGCCGCGGATACGACGGCGCCAAGGCCGACATATGGTCCTGCGGCATCATCCTCTTCGTGCTCATGGCGGGATACCTCCCGTTCCACGACCAGAACCTCATGGCAATGTACAGGAAAATTTACAGAGGGGAATTCCGGTGCCCGAGGTGGTTCTCCAAGGACCTTACCAGTCTATTGAATCGTCTTCTCGACACAAACCCAGAGACGAGGATCACCATGGCTGAGATCATGGAAAGCAGGTGGTTTCAGAAGGGATTCCGGCCGGTCAGGTTCTATGTGGAGGATGACCAGGTGCATAGCTTGGCAGACGCCGAGAACGAAATGTCAGAGCTTGACCCAAGCGAGCCCCCGCCTCCAGTACCACCAACACCACCACAACAACAACAACACGAGGACGATGGTGAGGATTCAGGGTGGGAGTCGGACTCATCTGTAGCGTCCTGCCCGGCCACATTGTCGACGGATGAGAGGCGACGGCCTGTTGGGGGTCTCACGCGGCCAGTCAGTCTCAACGCCTTTGATATCATATCCTTCTCAAGGGGATTCAATTTGTCGGGTTTGTTCGAGGAGAAAGGCAACGAAGTGAGGTTTGTCTCAGCACACCCCATGCAAACGATTATCACAAAACTGGAGGAGATTGCAAAGGTGAAGAGGTTCTCGGTTCGGCGAAAGGACTGGCGGGTCAGCATAGAAGGCACCAGGGAAAGCGAGAAGGGACTACTGACGATTGGGGCTGAGATATTCGAGCTCACGCCAAGCCTTGTGGTGGTGGAGGTGAAGAAGAAGGCAGGGGACAAGGAAGAGTACGAGGACTTTTGTGAGAAGGAGTTGAAACCTGGGATGCAACATCTCGTGCATCGCACGGCCTCGGTTCCTGACATACCTTCTGATTCTGAGTAGCTTCAAAGGTAGTGTGCTCTTGCTTGGAAGGAGTATAAAAATGAAACTTGGATGGAACGGACACGCCTCTCTTTCAGCATTATTATCACCATGTGCACAAAAAGAATTGTTCATAGATTTCCTTAGTAATTTCTATTCTTTTTTGTGATCCAAAATGCTGTTAGTGGCTGTATACTAATACAAATCATGAAACATTTCTTCCGGTTCTCACGGCTTAAAAGGAGTGCCCGTCTCACTGAAGCATGTATTGGTGTTAAAAATCATGTATAAACTTCATCTGTAAATTTGTCCAAGGAAAGAATTATCAGCCCATATGAGTACAAAAGACTAAAGAGTGTACCTTTGATATTCAGTTTTCTTTCAGTTCATGAAAACAGAATCATAGTAGAATTAACTGACCATTTTGTTCTTCTGTCTAGATTCTCTGTTTTATTAATTGAGAATATTCTGTTAGATTAACTGAATTAAAGCGGGATTTGGCTGCTAGCCCACCACAGGAAAAAAGAAAGCTACAATTCTTTTCCCAAATCATTTACCCTCCCTACTCACACCTGATAGACTTGGAGTGTATCAAAGACTAGACACTGCAACTTGTTATTCAGGACTCATCATGTAATACACTAGGATCTGAATGGCCTTTTGGTTTGTTGCTGTCCAGCTTCAACAGTTAATTGAGAACATTCTATTTGATCCAACTAAAGCTATAAAACTCTGACCTTCATTTGTACTACCCTTCAGGTTATGGAGTTAATTTCACCCTGTTTCAGCTGTAACCCATTAATAAGATTCACACATAAAATGACCATAGTAGAATTAAAATGACCATTTGTTTTCTTCTGTCCACCTTCTCTGTTCATGAAAACAGGATCATAGTAGAATTAAAATGACCATTTGTTTTCTTCTGTCCAGCTTCTCTGTTTTATTAATTCAGAATATTTTGTTAGATTATAACTGAATTAAAGTGGGATTTGGCTACTAGCCTACCACAGAAAAAATTAAGCTACAATTCTTTTCCCAAATCATTCACCCTCCCTAGTCACACCCTATAGACTTGGAGTGTATCAAAGACTAGACAGTGCAACTTGTTATTCAGGACTCCTCATGCAACGCATTAGGATCTGAATGGCCCTTTGGTTTGCTGCTGTCCAGCTTCAACAGTTAATGGAGAACATTCTATTCGATCCAACTAAAGCTTAAAGCTCTGAACTTTGAAAAGTGTAAATTTGTGCTATTTTTTCCTTTTCAACTGGAAATGAAGATTTGTTCCAAAAAAATTGGATCGTTTCTTGTGTGGGTATAAACCTTAGACCACCTTGCATTTGTGGTTCACTTCAAGCGAGGAAAGGTTCATTCAAATGATGGTGCAAACATTTTATTGTCCTGTAGCAAAAAAAAATATTCTCTCGAGTTAGTAGGCATAAATGTAATGAACACTTGCATGGGAAAATATCAAAAGAAACATTGAAATTAAGTACTCTTGATTACCTTTTATGCCTCCATTGGCACTGTGTATCCTTCTCATCTTCTGTACTTTCTGTAAATATAATTGGTGCTCAGTCCATACTATTTATGAATATAGTTTCTACTACTTGACATTTTAGCTAATCTAACTAAATGTGATGGATTCCTTGCTTTATTTTGATGTGGATGGGAAATGGTAAACAGACTGCAGCTGATATTTTGCCGTGGCTCGTCTTTACTTCTTCTTTGTAAATGACCTCGGCGAGGATGGACATTTCGTCTGCTCGTGTAGTAGCAAAATATTTTTGGTATGCTTTGATTTGAACCCCTAAGGTTGCAGAGTTATTTTCACCCTGATTCAGCTGTAACCCATTATTAGGATTCACATGTAATTTCTTCATCTGATAGAGCAAATGGTGAAAAGAATTGAGTGGTTTCAATTATTCTTATGTGAAATAGACCTTGCGAAAAAAATATGGCCTAGATGACAAATTAAAATGGAAGAGAAAAAATGAATATTTCGATACATTATGTTTCCATTCACGGTATGTTTTATGTTCTTATTGAAAATATGGAAATGTTGCACTCCTCTTACCTCTTCAGGACAGCTCAGGGTGTATATCAAGATAAAATTAAGTTCCCCGAAGAATCGACAGTTGAGTATGTTATATTTAACATTCTGTTCTTAGGTATTAGGGGCCTTTTATAAGTGCAAGCTAATTCTGTATCCAGCTTGTAGGATGTTTTTTTTTTCAAGAACCTCCATTTGCCAGCGGGGAAGCAGCTCGGTGGGAGGCTTCCATTCTCTCCCCCCGATTGTTACATTCTATCAATGCACAACCAAAAGCAAGCCATTTGTTACTTTCTGTCCTTGCCGAGGACACAGGACTGCTGCAGACTACAAAGCACGGGCAAATGCATAAATACGCCAGCGTGTGCCAAATCAAGTGCATGCTAGTATTGTAGTACATCATTGAAGTTGCTGTTTTGCTGAATACTACCCTTTATGCTGATTTGAGGCAGACTGTGGTGTTATTTGTATTCTACAGGAGTAAAGGCGTACATTGTTTAAACAAGTATGCCTTAGCTTGAAGCCAACAACGTCGGTGGTTCAGTTTCTCGTTTGCATTTGGTTTGAGGTCGCTTTTGCTCCAGAGAACAGCTGACAGAGAACGATTTGTAGTTTTATTTTGTGTATTGTTTTGTACGTATAGTTGGTCTAGGATTGCAGCTTAGAAAATTCCTATCCTACCTCTCTCATATCTTAGTACTTCGCTAGTGAATGAGATGTGGAAACTACTAGAGTTGTTTGGCAGACTGCTGGAATATGCTAGATTGAAGATGCGGTTGATTTGGTCGTTGTACATCAACTTAACTGACCCTTTCCGTTCCTGATGTTTGCAGGTTTTGAACGGGTTAAATGTTGATTGGTCAGTTTCTCGAGCAGTCGAGTCGCTGGAGCAGTTTTCTCGCTGCCTGTCTGTAGAGTTTTCAGAACCCGGAAGATTGTGGTGCTGCTGGAAAGTATTTTGTCCGGAGTAAACGTGACATAAACGGGTTGAACAATCCTTGTATCTTTTGACGAAGTGTGTAACAATCATGTGCTCATCAAGCAAGATTATGGTTAGTACATCATTGGAAAAAAAAAGGGGGACAAAATGTTGTGAACAGGATTGAAACACATGGTCGTGAAAGTTGAGGTTTTGAGATCGGAGTTTGGGTGCAAAATAAGCCATTCAGAGGTATGCGTGTGCGTGTTGCACATAATGAGATATGTGATGATGTTTATCCCGTACTTCCTTTTGCCCGATCTTTTTATAATAGTCGCGCCCGCTGTTGTCGTTCGTTTTTCTCAACCACCGCTCTTCCGTACCCACAACGACGAAGAACAATTATCAAAAAAAAAAAAAAAAACGACGAAGAACTCGTCTTCTCCTGTTCAGACATTCAGCATAGAGAACAGTTTGTGGATTGCGGGGGGACCCCGTGGCTGATCGTGGGGGCCAAGATCGAAGTGGACAGCTTCTTCTTCCACTTCGTGCAACCAGCAACCTTGCAGCACAGTTGTTGCAAGCTTCGCCACAGTTTCACGCGGGCCTGGAAAAAAAAAATATAACAATCACGTCCCCGTTGACGTGGGACCGGCGAGATCAACAGGCTATCAACACCTAACTGCGATCTCATCCCATTCTTATATTATATCAAGTGGTAATGAATACCTAGTGGCGTTGAGTGGCGCACGCCGCGCAGCCACGGAGATATCTAGATATCTGGGCTCGTCAAGGCGCTTTCCATGCGTGCGGCGCGGCGGCGTCCACAGGCAGCCAGCACCCGACGACACGGACCACACGTCAAGCAATGCAATCAGTCAAACAGCGAGTCGGTCGCGTGCCGAGTCAGCACGTCGCGAGGTGAGCGAGTGAGGTCGGCAATTGGGCACTGGCTCGGGACCCGTGGGCCGTGGAGCGCACCCAGGAGCAAAGAGTATGCGTCGCCGCACCAGCCGGCACGTAGGGGCCACGGCCTCCTCCTCTCCTCGTCCGGTAATGGTGGTGATGGACGGCGACGTGAGGCGGACACACGGAGGGACGTCGCCCTCGGATCGGTGGTTGGGCGCCGCTGAGACGAGCCCTTCCGGACGAGCGCGCGCCTTCATTGTTCGTTCCTGATGGATGGTGCTGAGCTCACCGCGTCGTCGCGAGCGTTCGGTTGTTGAACGGGAACGGTGACGTCACCCCCCACACCGGGTCCCGGGGAGCATGGAAAATTTCAAACCACGGGTCACCAAACTTTTTTACTCGTAACTCGGGATTTAAGGGCCTTCCGGACGAGTTTTCAAATGTTAGGTCAGAAGTGAAGATCCAGTCCATTTCAGGAAGCGAGGAATCGCCCCCCGATCTGCCAAAGATGACCACACCACCAGGTTTTAAATGACGAATTTCTTTTTGTTTTGACAAAATCCAGTGATCCTTTTTTTTTTTTCGCGGTACAAGTTGAGGTGGATACGCGGAACTCTACTCTACTGCTGATGTACTGTTGCTGCACCTGCGATCCACTGTGGGGTACTCCTCAGTGGGCCCCACGTGCTCCCTGGTCCCACGTGCCATGTCAGAAGTGCCGTATAATTAGGCGGCGATCTGGGATTAAAATTTGTTAGGCGGGTGAGTACAGAGGAGCGGAGGCGCACGACGAGCAGCAGCCACTTTTTCAATTTCCCACTCCATTTTCTCGTTATTTTTCTTCTTCTCTCCCATTCGTTGCTTGGCTCGCTCGCATCTCCTTCCTCCTCCCTGCGCGCAGCTGCGCCCCCTTTATTCCCTTCTCTCTACTCGCGCACATCTCCTTCGGTCCTTCTCCCCCCATCTCCAGTCTCAAGGCTTCTGGAAGCTTCGGGGGGAGGGGTCCCCGCCCCGCCCGGCCCGCGCCATGGTGTCGTGGCGGCGCAGCGCGTCCTGGCTCTCCTCGGCGTCCCGCTCCTCGCTGGGCGGCGCCGTCGGCGGCGGGGAGGCCAAGGTCACGCCCGAGGTGGATCCGGCCGCCGAGGAGCCCGACGAGGAGCGCTGGTCGCGCCTGCTGCCGGAGCTGCTCACCGAGATCGTGTGCCGCGTCGACGCCGGCGCCGAGCGCTGGCCGCCGCGACGGGACGTCGTCGCCTGCGCCTGCGTCTGCCGCCGCTGGCGCGAAGCCGCGGTCTCCGTCGTGCGCCCGCCGCTCGAGTGCGGGAGGATCACCTTCCCGTCGTCGCTCAAGCAGGTGAGGACGGACCCCCGGACCCTGACGTTTGGACCTGTTTCTGTATCCCACCCATTTCGCTCCAACCTGCTGTGTGATTTGGCGAGAGGGTTATCGTAGTTGTGCGTGTTTTAAGAATCCATTCCTGTCCTCGCAAAACATCACCACAAAAGCATCAAATCCTCTCTAGTATGTGACTTCGACTTGCGCCTCTGTCTTCTACAGTTCGAGTCGATCTACCCGGGTCATTCGTAATATTCAGTTCTATTCTTATCGATTTATCTAATTTTTAGTTATTGCCTATGTCGATTTGATTTTGTTCGTACAAAAAAAAAAAATGCGAAATCATCTCCATTTCGATATTTCTTCTAATATGTTAAAAGGTATTGAGCGGATCTATCCTAACTATTTGTAAATGTTATTATGGAGTTTGTCCAGTTGCGGTTGTAGTTTGTCATAATTTTATTCCCGTTGTGCTCTTGTTTGGCTATGTTGTACTATGTTTTTGGTGTCTAGTGCTAATAAAGTAGTATGACAGTAGTTGAGAAGTTGGTAAAGAAGAAAAGGGAATTTCTCTATGTTCATTCATTATGTTATAGCTGGGTTCGGTCTTGTATGTGAATAACCATACGCTAATTCCTTAAAGCTTACTTTCTTGTTGGCGGTTTCAACATATTGATTTTGTATTTTCTTTTGAACAGCCTGGACCAAGGGATGCACCGATGCATTGCTTTATTAGGAGGAACAAGAAGACCTCAACTTTTTATCTCTACCTCAGCTTAACACAAGGTTAGTATTATGCACCTGATTTACCTCATGAAAATGATAGAGCATCCAGATATCTTTTATTTCTTTTTGGTTTCATAGGTTGTGACAAGTAAACTACTTAAAAGTCTACTAACTTGCAAACTGAGGTTCCTGATCTACCAATGACATGTGACAGTGCCTACAATCATATTATATCTTGTTTAGAAGATGAAGCATAGTAGGTAGTGCCAAACAGCTGACGACTTGCAATATTGCCGTCTTCTTACAATTTTGCCAACTGCCAAGTCCTATATAGAAAACAGAAAAGTGGCTATACAGTTTATTCTTGCTACTAATAACACCTTTCTTATGCAATTTTGACAAAGACCCCTCTTCATATATTGTTGTCTCGGCTACAATGATTAAAGGGCATTCTATACATAATCCTAGCGATGTAGTAGGAAGGTTTGACTTGGGTCTTTGAATGTTGACAAATTATTTCAATTGAATACGTTACTGGAAGTGACCCGACATCTACTGGATATGATCTTCTAAAGTCCAGTATAAAATTTGGAAGTCCCTATCTGGCATAATGCGTAAAGCGTATGGAGGAGAGTTTTGCTATGTTAATGGATCCCAGGTCTGCGTCACGCGTTTCCACTTACATAATCAACTCAACTTATGGCTGCCAGAACAAGAAGAGGTTTTTAGCTTAGGACATTATCATATTGTGGAAATACAACTTTTGATCCCTAGCTATGAATATAATAGGTCCTGTTCTGCTAAGCGCACGATTCATCCCTAGCTTATGCATGGGTATGATTAATCATTTTCACACGCCCTGTGTTATTTGATCCTGTTAGCTTGGTCCAGAGATTGTGTCAGTAAATCGTATACATCGTTATTTTGTTGTGGACTACACGTCAACACATTTTTTAACTCTTAATTAAATATCAGACTGCATTGCGATCTTAAATTAACTTTACTTCTTGGCAGCCCTAACGGATAAAGGGAAGTTTCTTTTAGCTGCTCGAAGGTTCAGAAATGGGGCAAATACAGAATATGTCATCTCATATGACTATGATGATCTGTACCCAGGAAGCAGTTCATATGTTGGAAAGTTGAGGTAATTTCTAATCACCCTCGATCCCAATTTTTCATGAATGGTTGCTTGTTTTTTATACAATACCCACTAGGTTAAAAGATCATCTTTTGATTGTAGGCTAGTGGAGTTTACTAAAACTATGTTGTGGGCATAGAGGCGTATGCATTTGGTATTACAGAGATGTACACGTTTACAACTTCTGTTATTATTTGAAAACTTTTTTACAATTTAACACCTTTCCGTTCCATTTCTGGTTGTCAATTTGACTATATGCTATCTCCGTATACATGCATCATTCTATTCAAACACAGAATCACCGGGTGAGCATATTGCCAGGGCGAGTGCAGTTTCCCAGATTCTGATTACTAGGACATTCTAAATTGCAGAAATCCTGCCAATTAACTCGTTGATTTGTGGTCCAGTCATATCGATAGAGCATGAATGGTTTTCTTTGTTTTTCACATGAATATGTGTTGCATATATGTATTGAATCAAAACAAGTCGATCTCTTGGACAATCTACTCCCAAGTATTGTGGCCGAGATCACTATAGTGTTGTAGGTAGACACTATTTTGCCTCTGAATTTCCAAGAATGGAGGTAGCATGCATAATTCTTGCTTTCTGTTTTCAGGCTCCCTGTGCCTTTCTTGTTTCATTTTATATCGCCTATAGCAAGCCGACCCACTCTACCTGTCATTGTTGCCACCACCACCACACATCCCACGCAAGCTAGTGTCGTATAAGATGTTGTTCTCTTATTAAGCTGTCACGACGCGTCAATTCTCCGTTGTAGCACAAATTTTCTTGTTTGTACTATAAAGTATGGTATCAAGAAATCGTTTGATGCACTTTTGTTATAAAAAAAATGTGCGTGCAATTAGTTTGATATTTTTTCTTTTTTTTCCCTGTTTATTATTATTATTATTGATTTTTCATCATATCATCATGCTGCTAACTTGTTGAAAAGAGTGGCCCATCCATGTATATTTTTAGTTGCATGTATTAATACCTGATTCAGATCTGGATCTAGTGCATGGTGTCTCTCATATGCACTTACTCCCCTTCATGTATTGGACCAAGTTAAAACAATCTGACTATTAAAGACTTGGCCTTATCAATCCATGAGTGAATTGTAGAAGCTGGATGAAACAATGAAACCGAAACATTAATCTGAAAAATTGTTATTATTCAACTTGATACTTACAAAGCTATTGCATATGTTGAAGAGGTGAGAAGTGGGATCTTGTACAATGTTCTTTTTCTGAATTATAAGGCACATAAATGTGTCACATGCAATTGCAATACAGGAGTATCTACAGTTGGTGGGAGGGTAGGCAGATCTTGCTCTGCAACATACAGTTGTCTGGGGCTAGGTTCTTTTAAATCCATATTCAGTGTCAATGAGACTGACATGTGGTAGTCTTGATGTGAGGAAGCTGAGTATGGATTGTCATAAGCACATACATGATTGATTCCAATTCCTAACCTAAACAAAACCAGTCCTGAAGTCCTGGCCTAACCTCTATGGAGGGACATCGACTTAGACCATTTGCAAATGTATGTGATCCAGTGTGTCAGCAGTAAAGTATTCAGGGCTGCATTGAGTAATAAAATCGTTATTGACACTTCACAGGCTAATTTTCTCTGAGTTTTCTTGTGTAAAGATGGATACTATTCTGATCATGTAACATTTGCTTGCAGATCCGACTTCCTGGGGACAAAGTTCATCATCTATGATAGCCAGGCACCTTATGATGGTGCTAAACCTTCGAGGAGCCGATCTACTCGCCGGTTCACAAGCAAGCAGATAAGCCCACAGGTTTCAGGAGGCAATTTTGAGGTTGGTCAAGTGACCTATAAGTTCAACTTCCTAAAAACAAGGGGGCCTAGAAGAATGCAGTGCAGCATGCAGTGCCCTGTAGTTCAGGGCACTTCATCAGATCCATCCAAGGAGAAAGCATCTGCTCCGAGTTTCTTGGATCTGAAAAACAAAGCCCCACGATGGCACGAGCATCTGCAGTGCTGGTGCTTAAATTTTCATGGCCGGGTGACTGTTGCCTCCGTGAAGAACTTCCAGCTCGTTGCGACTGCTGGCACCGGTGGTCCGTGGGGCGTCGGAGATGAGGAGACGGTGATCCTGCAGTTTGGTAAAATCGAGGACGACACTTTCACCATGGACTACAGGCAACCTCTGTCAGCCTTTCAGGCATTTGCCATCTGCCTCACCAGCTTTGGCACTAAGCTGGCTTGTGAATAGGTGTCTCGTGGCTTTGCTATGCCGGATCACATTGTAGCGGATAGTTTGAACTAGCGTGCTCTAATACGAGAGAAAGAACGGCAGGAAACAGAGGGACACACGTTGTCCCTAGCTGAACTGTTTCTTTGCCGTCTAATGATTTGAGTCATGTGGATGTGCATCTATGGTCTTGAATAGATGATGAGTTGTATTATTGTAAATGGGACTCCCTTTCTTTTGTCTGGATGGATTATTACTCTTAAGATGCCTCCCTGCAGTCGAATATACTGATAAAGATGAAGAGGGTAGAATTATTAATCAGACATGATTGGTCATGTACCATGATTTTCTTCATCGATTAGAAGCAGATTTAAATGTTAAACTGGTTGTAGTGCAGTAATTGTTTTTGGATCAGTTGAGGGAGCAAACAGGACTGGACTGTACACGATCGAAAAATGGCAAAACGGCATGTATCAACATATATTTTTCAGACGTGAGTTTAACTACCGTCTATTATACAAGGAGTATTGCAGATAGAAGCATGACCTATGCACTTGACAAGTTGACACTAAGAAGTAAGAACAATCCATCACTACAACATTCCTAATTCCTAAGATAAGCGGTAGATCATGCCCGACTAGCCTGTCTGTGTCACGTGAACATTCCGGATCAAATAAAACCAGGTGGCACGCCACGCCTACTATCACTGCCAGCGGAACAAGGCAACAAATTGACAGAGCATGTTCCATTACTTGTGCAGATCGTGAAAGCGTACTATTTGGCGTTGCCTGGCATGCTGGACGACGGCCTTGGTAGAATCAATGGAGGAGCACGGCAGCAAGGGAGCATGCTTCCTGGAGTGCACGTGAAGCCCCAGGAATGTCGTTGCAGGAGGAGGCCTGTTGGAGACGGAAGGCAGCGCGCGCGAGAGCCAGGATTCTGAAGGCGACTTGGGCGACGGCAACGCCGGGAGCATAGCCTGCTGCGGCGACAGCACGATCTCACGCCCCGGCGATTGCGAGGCAGCCTTGTCTTCCAGAAGCAGCGGGAACCCGTAGCCGCCGGCGTTTGGTTTGTTCCCGGCGTGCGGCGGCGAGCTCTTGGTGCGCGGCAGCAGCAGTGCGGCCTCGCCGGGGTTTGGCTTTGATGAGCCGCGGCATGGCTCGTTGGACCTGTCAAGAACCAGGAGCAAACCCAGGTGACTCGCCTTCGGGTGGACGGCTCCTTTTCCTCCTCCTCGCTGCTTGTAGAGTTCACGGACTGTTCTGTCCACGGCGGCTGCAGGTGAAGTCAGGCCGCTGCGGGCGGATCGGAGCAGGGATTTGATGTACAGCTCCTCCCAGGATTGCTGCAAGATATATCACACAAAGAAAAGAATACGTGAGTTGTTCGGCGACATGACACTGAATTCATCAGCCAGCTCTCAGGTGAATCCACCAGTGATACCGTGTCGGGATCGTGCCCTCCAGTGTGTCGCGGTGGTTGCTGCTGCGCGCTCCGCGATCGCCGCAGCAGGGGATTCATCTCTCCTTGGCTTTTGCCTCCATTGCCTTCCCCGCGCCGCGCTCCACGGCTGCGCCGCATGGCGGACGCCGGGTTGAGGAGCAGAAGAGTGCTCTTCACGCACCTCGTGGGGAGCAAGCCGCACCTCTTTGACGACGCGAAGCTTTGCGTGCTGTTTACATCCGATTCGGCGTCGCTGTACTCATTCTTGTCTTGTGGAGACAGGATCTTCAGTTGGTTGGTCGGGATGTGCTGAGCCAGAGGCAGCCGCCGTTGCATCGGCAATCTGTCGCCGTCGAACGCGCGCGCAGGCTCCCTGACGGACAACCCGGCCTTCCGGAAGTTTGACAGCGGCGAGGCCACGGCCACGGCGTGCGCCGCCGGAAGGAAGCGCTCCATCATGGCGCCGCCACGGCTTCCCGGCGCGGCGGCGCACGCGGACGCGGCGTCGCTGAGGCCAGTCGCGCTGCAGTTCACGGTGACGCAGCTCACGTCGTCGCGGGACCGCGCGTCCGAGAACCTCTGCTCCTCCTCTGCTCTCGCGGCCGCGGCCGCTGCGATCGCCGTCGGTCTTTGCGACGGACTCGTCGCCTCTCTATCGACCGTCGCCGGAGGTGGTGGTGGCGGCGGCCGGCGCGTGCGAACGCTCTTGGGGTGGCCGGGGCGGGGCTCCCACCTGAAGGGCACGGTGCCGGTATGCCCCAGGGGCCCCGACGTCTCGCCGGGCTTGTAATACGGCAACGCCGTGGCATCGCCGCCCGCGCCGCCGTGGCGCCGCACGGAGATGAGCGGCGCGGCGAGATTGATGCGCTTGTTGGTGTCGGCCATGCCCATCACGGCCGGTGCCGCCTAGGCTCGCTGCTGTGCTCTGCTACTTTCAGCGAGTGAGCTCGGAACTGCGCTAATAATCCGCCGACTAAATAATGGAGGTTGCTTGGATCTGCATGCTTAATGTGTCCCTAGCTTTCAGTGCAGTGTAGTACTAGTAGCTTTGCATGGCGTCGCTGTGCGGGACGTGGCGGGAAGCGACCCAACTGAATTGACAAGTTTGTTACTCCTGTCTCAGGCACAGCAGTCTGTGCATAAGCTCTGATTCTTGCATAAACAAAGGGGCAAATGAAAGGTAATTTAGTCAAGTAAATCAACTGTCCATGCTATTTCATGACATTTTATACCCTGTGGTAGGTGAAAGATCTGATTGCTCTCCCCTCAATAAGAAAAAAAATGGTGATAGGTGAAAGATATGAGCTGCTCGTCGTCGGCAGCAACAGCTGCAGCTAAAAGATGAAAAAGGTCAGAACACAACATCCGGCGTCCACTGACAGGTTCTACTATTGGAACCTAGCAACGTATAGGAGTACTAGCGATGACAAAATGGTGGTGGTCTCGTGGAGATTAGCATAACAACCGGTAGGTGACCATTTGTCGGGCTCCATTATCAGTAGCAGATGGGGAGTCGGCGTCGTCTTCATAACTCCATGCACACTGCATCGAAACAGGTCATTTTCTCGCGGCTGAGAGTAGCAGGGAGAGAAGAATGCCGCCGACACTGTCTCCCTTTTCCCTGGTGTGACGGCTGACGAGACCCGCAAAAACGAGAGCGATTAACAATGGAACATGGTGCAGCGAGTCTGCTTGCTTCAGTAATAATCCAGGTACCTACTGGTTATTTTATTTATTTATTTTGATAAAGGTACGTGTTCGTTGTGTATGCACACCGTTAGTAAGGCTTGCTGGTATCTGAACTTTTGCATTTAAGCTCTATGCAAATCAAGTGTGAAGTCTTCAACAACCATATGATTGTTGTGTTCTTTGTTTGGCATCTAAGAAGCCCCAGTAAGATCTTCCTGGTAAATTCAAAACTGTATACGATCAGCTTGTGGCATTTCTCTATGAAATACTCAATGTTTTTCTGATGATTCCTTTTCTATTGTTACTCATGTAGCATTCTCTATACTCATCTGAGAATGGCTGCCAAGAAAATATCAAATCTCAAACAAGTTTTAAGTTCTTTCCCATGGAGATTTGGAGCGGTGAACTGTTTGTTTTCGTGTCAGACTTGTAATAATTTTGAACAGCTACATGTATCAATCGATGCAAAGGCTGAATATTAATCCATATTAACGTTTCTAAAAAAAACAAGTTCTAAAAACAAATTTGAGGCATATGAGAGACGCAACGAGACGCAGGAGGCGGCCCAGCCATTTTATGTAAGATTACTTATGGGGCCACTAAATATGGCCCATACTTGTTGCGAGACCCAAACCTACCATGGCCCGTCTATGTTTTTCTAAGCCCACTGAGAACAAAACCCATCACTAACAATATGCTGCAGTCATCCTTCTCCCATGTTGAATTTGTGAAAGAGAGAAAATACACTGAACTACTGTTTAGCTGGCAGACTTTGCCGAAGACGTTGAGTGTGTATATGTACATACTATAATGCATCATGCCATGATGAATTTGTAAACATCTTGATCCAATGATCACGGTTCAAACTAAACCAGATATCGCCCCTTGAGTCAGGTTTTCATGGTTGTCTGAACATTAGGATGATCAGATTCTTCATAAACTCCAGCAGAAAGAGAAGTGCTCATTATCTTCAGAGACTTGCAAGTTCATGTAGTTAAAAAAAAAAAACCCTATAAGTTCTATGGCAATTCATGGAATTAACATGGAAGCTCGAGGGAAGTTCGATTTGTCGTGAAAAGGTTAAAGCTCAACGGCACACTTTCTTTTGGATTGGCAAGAAAGCAGCAGGACATGGTTGGGCCTTTCCAACCAAACCGATGCTCACTTTTGCTCAAAGGCTACTGATTAGTACCATATGGATAGAAGACCATGAACACGAAAAGCATGCGCTTTACCGAGTTGAAAGTGAAGGTGAGAATCTTGTTTCGGGCAGTTTTAGTGCTTTTTAGGTTACTTTCTATTACACCACGCTTTTATGCCACAAACACAGAGTCATCAGTTGCTTGGAATGGAAGGATTTCCTTTTGGTTTCTCAGCAACTAAGTTTGGTTGGGTGAGTCGTGGACGACTCAAGTTGTCTACTAGCAATGAACAATGCGAGCGTTAGTAAAGATGACTTAGCAACGAGGCTGGCAAAGGGGTCACTCACACGCAGCGAAACCTTTTGGTTGGTTCCTCGCTTTGCCTGAAAAGAACCGAAGGCATGGCGTCCACCGAGAGCTCACACACTTCCAAGCACAGGGGCTATATATGCAGGAGGTCACTGGCCAGTGATCGGACCATACATACACCTTCGCGTGAGAAAGCATCGCGCCAGACCACGACATGCGGTCTCACGCTGAGATGAGCGGCGCGGCGGGCATCAAGCTGTTCGGCAAGGTGATCACCGCCGGCCAGCATCAGCCCACGGGCGCCAACGACGCCGGTGCGCCACCGAGACGTGGGAGCGCCGATTTGCTGGAGGAGGCCGCGCGGGCTCGCGCGGCGGCGGCCGAGGCGCGGCTGGCGTGCCCGCGTTGCCGGAGCCTGGACACCAAGTTCTGCTACTTCAACAACTACAACATCAACCAGCCTCGCCACTTCTGCCGGGCCTGCCACCGCTACTGGACGGCCGGCGGCGCGCTCCGCAACGTCCCCGTCGGCTCCGGCCGCCGCAAGAACCGCCCCATGCTGCCACTGGCGACGCACGCCGCCACCGCCACCACTAGTACCAGCAGCTCGGGCTCAGGGTCTCCTCAAGTGTTCGTCTCTGGCTTCGGCGATCCCTTCCACGGCTCTGCCTCCCAGTTCATCACGTTGCCGGCGTCCACCGTTGCCATCCTCCCGGAGACGACGGAGCAGTGGTGGTGGCACGTGACGAGCACCACACAGCGTTCAGTTTCGTTGGACCGCGCGTTCTGATCCGAGAAAAGGAATTGAGGTGTAACCGTGTCAACTTTGCACAGGAATTGAGGTGTATGTTCTGTTCTTTTTATCTTGACCTGTGTCAATTTAGAGTTAGTAAATTGAAGAATGGGCAGTGTTAGCTATTTGCTTCAATATCTCTGGCGCATGTGGCTCATCTCCAGGAACAGAGAATTGTGTTCGACACTGTCGTTCAGTTACCGGCAAAACAGAGCCGAAGAGAAGACAAGTTGTATGGGCGAGGCTGCATCGAGCCGATTGTGAAGGAATCTATGAAACACGTTCCCTCAAACAAAAAAATGTAAAAACTAACACATAAAAATTTACAGTGCCGTCGAAGATGAGATCTATGGATACAATATGCTTAGCTGTGATACACCAGACCAGAAGAAATTAGAAAACACCATCGACCAGCTTATTCGCGAACCTGTAACGTTTGGACCGGTGCGTGACCATCCTGAGCCCTCTCCCGGCCTTGCCGCTGCGCTCCACCTCCACGCCGGTGAACACGGTGAACCTCTCGACCTCCCGCCGGCAGACGAAGCCATCTCCAAACCTTTCTTCCTGCATCTTCTTGAAGAACCTCGCGACGCAGAACCTGCCGGACCCAAGGTACACCACGTAGGCCATTCCCCTGACCCAATCCTCAGGTGGCTTCAGATCATCCTCCCACGCCCAGACGTTGCGCAGCCTCGGCGGCTTGTTCCCGGATGATGCGGCAGCCAGGTCGGACGCGCACAGAACGTTGTCAGCTAGCGTGCGAGAGGCCGAACCAGAGATTGAACTCCGCGCGCCCGAAGAACGGCATCAGCCAGTCGCCGGCCTTGCTCCACGCGCGGATCCCCGTGTCGAAAGAGTACGTGCCGATGTCCTTGGCGGATATGTAGATGCTGGAGTCTCCGACCACCGTGTAGGACCTGATGGCGCTAGCTGCCGGGCAGCTGCATCATCGTGTACCCTGGCTCAAACACGTATGGCGGCGGCGGAAGACAATGCCAGTACCAGTCCAGCCGCCCCGGTCGGTCGCCGGAGGGGCGGCCATAGCTGAGGGCTTCGAAGCTCATCGTGTCGGATTATGGCCACGGGGAAGTGTCCATGACATAGAGGCTGTCGCCGACAGTGAGGAAGACGACCGTGCTCTGCTTCGGCTGGTTCAGGCTGGACGACATAGCTACGACAGTGCGCAGGTCAGCGTCGTACAGGAGCGCGTTGCCCCTCTGGTCGGTACGGTGCCGATGATCTGATCCTTGTTGCCGTCGCGGCTGAAGAGCACATGAACTGTATTCTCCCAGCTTCGTAATTCGAAGCCGGGGGTTGGAAGATGATCTCGGGCTGAGGCAGAGGAGCTAGCTCCATCGTAGCTATATTGTTCGCTGGATCTGCTGCTGTGTGTTTTGCATCTGTTGATCCGTTTGTTGGTTTCGTTGGGTAGAAGAATCCGGACATGCATGTTGATGCGGCTCAGTGCAAAGGTGGCCTCTCCCTGCCTCAGGTTGGATGCCAACAGATACACAAACCTCCTGTTCATCGTCGGTGTCGATCAAAACCAGCGTCCCCAGTACGCTCCTCCTTATGTTCGCCGCTAGGTCTTCATGGCGATCTCCGGCGTCCAGCTTCTCGGAGGAAAAGGGATTGGAGACGCTGTAGCGTAGCGATCAAAAATTCTTGTGGGCTACAAATGTTTTTTTTTGTGTGTGGATTGGGTCTTGGGTCGTGATAAGGGGCTCCGAATATAGCACTTGTGGCCCAGGCCTTGAATACATATGCATGGGCCAATTGTGAGAGAAAAAGGTTTGAAATGGGCCAATTGTGAGAGAAAAAGGTTTGAAATGCTTCTATCGGCATATAAGCGGCCCTGTTTGTTTCCGCTTATAAGCGGCTTACAGGTGAAAAAACGCTAAAATCCCACCCAAACGGCGCGATTAAAATCCGCTTATCAGAAACGCCGCGTCCCAGCGAAGCCGCCCGCACACGCGAGGCTCGATTTTCTCAGACGCCCTTCCGAAGCCGCGTACGAGAGAATCCTTCTCCTTTTCCCTCAGCTGCCCTCGCTCTCCCGTGCGAGCTCCATCCCGACGCCGCCGCTCCTCCGCGCCCCGGTGGTCCGGTCCCCGCGCCTCCTCGCCGCGTCCATCCCGGAGACGCTCGGCCCGCGCTCCGCTTCCTCCGTGAAGCCAGGGGGCTTCCCGACCCGCCGTCTGCCAAGCGCGCGGCATCGCGCCATGGCTTGCCCAAGTACCTCGCGGACAGCAGCGACAACAAGCGCGGCCGCCCGTACACCGCGAACAGGAGCTTGCTCCGTCTCACAGGCCCATCCCGAGCGCGCACTCTAGCCCTGTCTTCTTCAGTCTCCGACTCTCCGTTGCTATCTTCTCTCTTTCTGTCTCGTCTCTCTCTCTCTTGTTCTTGTTTTTTTCCTTTCCCATTCGTTGTGCATCTCCCCTGTCCTCGGTGAGATCTGGAACCAGAAATTAGCTTTAGGGGTACACTCTGAATTCTGGAGCAAATTTGTGAATCCGTCTACTTGATCTTTGATTGTTTCCTGATGACGAGTTGTGTTATCGATGACTGATTTAGGGGCTGTTTACACCAGCACAACCAAATTTGGTTCGTCAATTTAGGAGGAAATTTGGATCTTACCAATTGATCTGTGATTGTTTCATGTCCTTTTATACCTGATGACGACTGTGTCATGACTGATTGTCTCGTTTACACCAGCCCAATCAAAATTGGGTCATCAATTTGGTGGCCCTCAATTTTGCCAACTATTAATATAATCTGTATTGAACAAATTCGGAATATACTATCAGTATCATCTTCTCCTTCTAACCAGAACAAAAAAGGGCTATTACCAGCTTTAAGGGCATTCATGTCATTTTAACACCCAGGGCAGACAATCGAATGAAAATAATCAGGATTACCAAACACCTAGCTTATTTACACAGCGGATTCTTCACACAGCGGCTTACCAGAAAAACCTGCTTCTCAGATAAGCGAGTTCCAGATAAGCGAAAACAAACAGGGCCATAATAAAGAACGATGTAGTTATAAAGAACCGAAAAACGCATCTCGAGGGAGACAAGAATGTTTAACTGGACGAAACAACAGTACATCTTGATTATTATTTTCTTGGTGCTTACTAGCGTAGTAAAATTTAGGATATTTCTAGCTAGATATTTTGCACGATTGGACAATGTCTTGTCTTAATCCAAGGATATGTGGTTGTGTAAATATAGAACTTGGTGCTTTTAATTTGTTTCTATTTGGCAGCCTGGAGAAGAGTGAGACAGATGAGTGTTGTATGAAGTAATAGCTCTCCTCGAAGAGCCCCATTAGTTTTGTGGTCACTACTCGAATTATAGGGGGTGTTTCCACGCCATGGCTCGCCACAGCTACAGTAGCCGCGCCATGCTACAGTCCCGCCACGCTACAGTACCACTGCGCCACGCTACAGTCAACGGCGGAAGCAACCTGTGGCTGCGGCGGAGAAAAAGCTCGCCACAAGTTGTGGCGGGGGGCCTCTGTGGCGTGGCCAGCTGTGGCTGGCCACCAAACACCCCCGTCTCGACTTCAAGATGATTTTCTAAGTCAAAAGATCTATTGTTAGATCCATCACAGCCATCATAAAGCTCATAGTTCAAGTGGATGTCATTGATGCACCAGAGCGTGTATATTTGTTCGGTCTGATGTGTGTAGGTGTATGGATTACATTTTCTGTACTCGGATACCATTTTGGTATTTTGAGAAACCAACAAAGGGGCAATATAACAATTTAGTTATATAAATTTGTTGCAAGCTACAAGTTAGTTATATAATTTCTACTCAATCGCATATGTTAAATATGCGCAAACGACTTCCACATATATCATGCTATGTAGCTAACCATTATGCAGATGATTAATGGTGAATTTGGTCTACTTATCCTCTCCCCCCCTTTGAATTCCCCTAAAAGGGATAGACAATGCAACTTATCAAAGAAGGGGTGAGTCGTTTAGACCTCTTGTACATCAATCACTTGAAACTTGCCTCCACATCGCACAGCCCACCAATGGTCCATAGCGTGCACCAGCCGACCTACCTAGAAAAGCAAGCATGTAGTTCAATAGCAAGCACACAACCCACTAACAGATGTAAGCTTTTTTATTATTGTTTAGGCATTTTTCTTTTCTAATCTCTATTAGTGATTTATTAATTTAATGTATTTAAATTTCATGGTTCCATATACATTGAACATTTTAAAAATATAGTTCAAAATTTTGAAAACTTATATAAAATGTTGAAATTGTGTTTTCGAAATGTTGAATTAGTGTATTCAAAGTGTTGACTGTTGAATTTTCTTTGAAAATAAATAAAAAAAATTATATTCATGTTTGATCTTGTTTTGTTGCATTAGTTTAAAATAACACCGTGTTTCAAACGGATTAAAAAAATTTGAGATAAAAATGCATTTGCACAATGAAATTCAAGCTAGCTTTGCCAATAGCAACAAATCAGATGCTGACATGTGTCCCCTCGCGGATTACTCCATGACATTAGTGCCCGCTCACCTGCGCCCGCTTCCCTCACGCATCAATCCCCAGCCGTTACCTCCCGCTATATACGAATCTTAAACATTGTTTGATGCTGAAGCAAAAACTGTCTGCACGATGTATAGAGATTCCGTGAGTCCTCAGTTTAAGCCACTCATCGTAGGATGATTAAGCTTGTGCAACACAAAGGCCTGAATGGCCTTGTAGCATGATCTAGCAACATGCGTGACTGGTTTGAGTCAGGTCAAGGGCTTCCTTCATCGCGATGTGCAAATTGAGGTGGTTTTTGCAACAAAATCTAATAAGTGGGATGGGACTTGCTTAAAAAAGATATTTATGGGTGAGAATCTCAAACTCTGAGGTGGTTTTTGCAATTAAGTCTTACATAAGTTTCGCGAGGGTTTAATTAGTTGGACGGATAGAGTGGCCTAAAATGTTTAATCGTTGCCTCTTCACCTCACCTAAGAATATATACAAGAGCTCGCATTGATCCTAAATTTATGACGAATCTATATTTCATCAGCGTAATAAATGTTGGCCGCAATTTTTTTAAAAAAAAATCTGCGTAATAAATGTTAGAGTTTATTGACAAAGAACTACAGTTTATCTCTCTTCTTTTCTTTCTCTGCTCCATGTAGGACAGATTTCTACTAGGACTTACTTTTACCAAGTTACTTTGGAGACGCTCTAAGCAAATGGCAAGCATGTGTCATTGCTCGCTTCATTTCCAAGGCACTTATGAAGCGGGAACACATTTCGGTGAACGGTGATCGGAACATCCGTGCAACAGCCCGATACATATGCTAATTGCGCTCTTCTAATCCTCCCCGCTTCTTCGACGGAGACATGTGTTCTAATCTTAATTTCGAACCGTACTACCTATTTCATATTCTTTCTTTCTGCTTACTTCTTCCAACCAGAGGCTGCAGGAACAAGCCGTGATGCGCAAACTTGGAAGCAAATAAATCTCCGTGCAGTCCAGGACGTGCGGGTAAAATCTCGCATCATCCGGATGAGATATAGCATTCAGTTCATTGCTTCAATCAATCTTAAAACACGTCTGAGCAATTATGTGCTTGCATACATTCAAGTTTGTCAATCCATTGGGATATTCATTTGTGAATCTGGCAAAAGCCGAGTGCGAAAAATGGACACAAAACGACCATCTGAAACCTGAAGGGTCAGAAATTCTCCGAACCGACCGTCTGAATGAATTTGGGCAAAGAAAGTGGGGGGGGGGGGGGGGGGGGGGGGTGAAGAAAAGAGAAACAACATGATAATGTGCTACCGAAAGGTCGGAAGCTCCAACCACATGGAGAATTAACCTGTTAGAAGTCTCCAATCAGTACCGCATCATATTAACACCGTGATGTGGGCGCGTGCACCAACCAAACTTACCCAACGCCGAGCTCACTCAGCAATATAACAATTCCGGATTTGAAGCCTCTATGTGTTACTACAAGAAATTGTGCCGGTTATGATGCTTGGACACACTGCCAACGCAAAGAAGGCCGGCAAGTTCGAAGACTCTGAAGGCAGTGGAATGCCACGGCCCAGGTATTATTCCACAGCGTCTAGCAGTTTTACCAAAAAACAGAGAGAAAATTGGACGCTCCAATTTTTTAGTAGTTCGATGTCTGGAGATG
Organism: Eragrostis curvula; assembly: GCA_007726485.1. Classification (NCBI taxonomy): domain Eukaryota; kingdom Viridiplantae; phylum Streptophyta; class Magnoliopsida; order Poales; family Poaceae; genus Eragrostis; species Eragrostis curvula. The sequence goes on along the minus strand of CM017445.1, from coordinate 41,731,763 downwards.
AATTCACAACCACCTTTGATCCAGGTCGGTGTCAGAGTTGCCACAGCGGCCGTCGCCACGCCTGAAGGCAGCAGCGAGCTCGGAGGCAAGCGGCGGCGTGCCGCGCCGCCCTGTCGGCGCCCGTGGGACCGCGCCGCGCAGCCCGTTGCATGAGGCAAGGATGTTCGTTCTTTGGCTTGCGAAAATGACTAGTAACAATATACCATCACCTCTGTGTACGTACGGTTAATCTGCTTCTGTTTTGATTTCAGAAGAAGCCCGTGAGTGGTGGCGCTAGCGCCGGCGCCGGCGCCGGTTCACGTGTGGCGGAGCTGGAGGCGAAGCTGGAGAAGGCGCATGGACAACTTGCGGACATGCGGGAGCAGCTCGCGGCGGCCGAGAAGGCCAGGAAGGAAGCGCGCACCGCGCTCGTGGAGGCCAAGAAGCGCTTTGCCGCAAAGAAGAGGGACGACGTCGCCACTTCGGCAGTCGAAGGCGACGATCCTCATAACAAGGTGCCGGTAGCTGCTGATGTCGAGGAGGTCGCCAACGGTGTGACCGGCGGTATGAGCTCGTCGGCCACCGATGTTCCTGACGCGGTCGTGCCCAGTGAGCCCGAGAACAACCTGGATGCCAAGGCAGATGTGACTCGCAATGTCATCCCAAACGGTGATAACAAGACTGTGAGCCCGGAGGTCGACGAGCTGAGGGCGAAGCTGATGGAGAAGGACATGGAGGCCTACGAGCTGAGGGCGAAGCTGATGGTACGCGACACGGAGGTGGACGAACTGAGGGAAACGCTGATGGCGAAGAACACCGAGCTCGACGAGCTGATGGGAAAGCTGGCGTCGATGGACGCGGAGGTGAACAAGCTGGCGGCGAACCTGATGGCCAAGGACGCGGACATCTCCGCTCTCGAGGCCGACAACGCCGACCTCACGAAGATGGCGGAGGAGGCCGGTGAGGCCGCGAAGGCGACGGCCGCGAGGGTGCGGGAGACGGAGCACGCCCTGCGGGAGAGCGCGGCGCGGGAGGCCCGGGTCGCCGAGCTGCTGCGCGCGTCGGAGCGCGGCCGGGAGGCGCTGGAGGCCGAGGCGCAGCGCGCACGCGTGCAGAGCGAGCAGTGGCGCAAGGCGGCCGAGGAGGCCGCCGTCGTGCTCGGCGGCGGCGTGGTGGACCGTGCCACCGCCGGTGCGCCGGGCGGCATCACGGGAGCAGCCAGCGAGGAAAACTGGCGCGACAGCCCGGCCGGCGCTGGCGAGAGGGCGGCGGCCAAGGGTGCGGAAGAAGGAGGCGCCAGCGCGAAGCGGAAGTCCGGCGGCGCCATGCGGGTGCTCAGCGACATGTGGAGGAAGAAGGCGCAGAAATGATGAAAAAACGGTTCACACGATCGTCCCTGGGAATTGTTGCTCTGTTCTGCAGTCAACACTTGGACTACGATTGCAGCTACCGATTTACAGCTCATTATAACTTACTATTTATGTTCTTTGATTAAGTTACATATTGTGTTGCATGTGCTAATAATGAGCTGCCACAGTTGATCAAGTTGCTTAAATTATTTCTCATCAAGTTATGTCTGGTTAAGTTGTGTTTGGCTTTCTGCGTTCATGCTCATGCTGCCAAAGTGAAACAAGAGATCGAACAACTAAAATCACTCGGTGGTGGTTTACATATCAATCAAAAGGCTTAAAACACTTGGTCGGACAAAAGTCTAACAAATGAGTCATATGTGAAGCATTTTCCGTGCTAAATGACCAAATAATGCGAGGTTAGCTCCACGTGCACGCACTCCGTTTCCCATGGATCTCATGTCAGCTCCCTCGGCCCTGCCTCTAAATCGCCACGCCGTTCCTAAGTGGACGAACGAGGCGCAGCTCCGGCGACGGAGCGCGTGCGTGCGCCAGGTCTTCTCGCCGTCGTCGACGGCACGCTGCCCGTGTTCTCCATTGCAATCCCGCGTCTGTCATCCATTCGTTAGTTTGCTTTCACGTTCGTCTGTTGGGCGTGCGTGCAACCAAGGCTCGGATCGAGGAGTTCATGTATTTTTTTGGCATCGGTCGTTGCATGGCTGCGGCGAAAGCGCTTGTATTTCGGATCATAGCGAGCTTTGTAGAAGGCCATTATTCCACGAGTTCCTGCAGACGCCATGACACTCCAAGACTCCGCGCCTCCAACAACCAACCGCGTGGCGCCCATGAACTACTGGTGGTCCACACATGGTGCGGGCACGACCAAAATAGAGAGTTACTAATCGACTAAGGTTAAAAGAAACTGTAAGTTTAGTAACGAAAGTATATATTTAAATATATTTTATCGATTTAATTTAATTATGAAAATGTATTGGTGTTGATACTTAGTTATGACTTCAATAATGTACTTCTATTTGATCTCGATTGACCCTTACAACATAAGACCTGGAAGGGGGGGAGGGATGGGGGGCATGCGTCCCCTTCATCCCCCAAAATGTTGTCACATCGTGACTATTCATGGTTCATAGTTTGTAAGACTTGATGTTCTTGCTAATGCTAAACATGAACGGAGAGAAAATAATACGTTTGTGTAAGTTTGCTGTCAGAAAACAACCAAAAAACAACATGACCGTGACCATTTTTGGTCAGCAACCAAACATTGGCGTTGGTTTTGTGTGGCAGATGAAGTTGTGATATAGGGATTGGTGGTGTGCAACCAAACAACCATTTTATCTTATGATTTCGCTAAGAAAAGAAGCCAACATGTTCTCTAAAACCCTACAAATTACTATATTACTCGAAGGAAAAAAAAAAGAAACTACTACTACCATTGTAAGAAATGGAGAGTCATCGTGTTCGCTCTGAAAGGACGAAAATTATCGAATCAATTAAAAATAGAAAAATTTACTCAACATTACCATTGAAAAAATAGCTTAAAACACCCATCATTATTGTGATCATGAAAAAATGTGGTCCTAATTACCAAGTATTCACTGAATAATCTATACTACAAGTTGTAACTAGATTATACTGATAGTAAGTGCATAAATGCGCTGACTACCTGCCGGTTGTTTTAAAGTTGGTTAAATATTTAAGTTCATTGGAATGTGGAACTACTTGTTCCGAAATCTGGCACATAGCTTTGGACGCTATTTGCTAGTATTATACTAATTTTTTAGGAAAATATTGCTAAAGCCTACACATTATTTTCAAGTTTCAAAAACAAGTATTTTAGAAATAATTGACATTCAATGTTTCAATATTTGAGTCGACTTTGCCCGCAACATCAAGTAGTGTCTGTGACTGGAGGAAATACATCTTAAATCGACTATCCATGGAGTACTGCATTATGTGTTCTTGAAGACCGATTGCATGAAATGGAAACTAGAGTTTGAAATTTCAGGTTCAACTATCAATATTTTAAAATTGAGTAGCCTCTAAAAAAAGATCAAACTATAAATGGAACTATAAATGGAAACAATGAAAGGTAAGGAAGACAAGGACATTGGAGCAAACAAGGGCAGACATGGGCTCTGCCGTTGCTACATTTGCCCAAGCCTAAAGTGCAGAATCTAATAACTGGAGGCTTCCCCATCTTTTACTCAATTCAGTCATTCATCCACTCAGTACAACAAATATGGAAAAAAAGTGGCATACCACATAAAGAAGACACACAAACACACACACACATCATGAAACCCAGAGGCCAATACAGAGAGGTCTTGTTGTACCACCACTACTGTGCACTTGTTGCCCACCCAAAGCTTGATGAGGAATTGTCAATCCAACACAACACACACGTCCCCAAATCCAGCCCTACCCACCAAACCGACCTGTTCGTGGTCCATGAAGCCGTGAGTCCTGCTAGTACTGGTGGTGGCCTCCACTCTCCAGGAGCATGGAGCCTGAGCTGTGGGCGATGGCAGAATTGAAGAAGTAAGCATCTCCGGCTGGCCATTGGCATTCGACAAGTGTCCACTAATAGTTTTGGAAGGGGACCAGGCGGTTGTCGCCGAGTCGTGAGAGGTAGGCAGCCTTCTTGTAGTCGCCCCATGTGAAAGCCCTGTAGAGGCTCTGCTCGCCGTGCCGGGCCAGCAGCTGCGGCAGTGGCGCGACCGTCTGCGCCGGCGCCGGCCCCGCGAAGTAGATCATGGACACCCGCGGCTTGAGGCTGTTGGCCACCACCCGGTGCCGCACACTCTTCAGCCTCCCATTCGTCAGAACCTGCACACACGTACACATCCATTATTAACTGTGCTCGATCGTTCACCGCCGTACAGGTCCCTGCCTGCCTGCAGCATGAGTAGGTAGGTGTACGTAGTACGCACGCACCTGCAGTGAGTCGCCGACGAGGACGAAGAAGGCGTCGCGGTCGGGCGGCACGGGCACCCACCGGCCGTCGTGAAGCGAGACTTGAAGCCCGGGCGTGCCGTTGGAGCGCAGCACGGACACCAGCTGCGGGTCCGTGTGCTCGCCGAAGCCGGTGACGCTGCACGAGTCCGGCAGCCGCTGCAGCAGCGGGCACGGCGGGTAGTGGTTCACACGGAACACCTGCTCGCTCGCGGCGTCCCTCACCATGCCGCTCAGCGCGTCCCTCGGCGCCACGCCCAGCCCATCCGCCACCGCGTCCAGCACCGACGTCGCCAGCCCACGCACGGCGCCCACGTACTCCGCCACCACGGACGACAGGACAGGGGAGGAGGCATTGGACTTGGAGAGCGAGGCGTGGTCGGCCGCGAGCAGGAGGTACTCTAGCCACCCCATGTCGCCATTGCGCCCGATGCGTTTGTTCCCGTACCCGAACGGGTTCGCGGGGCCGCACGCGTCCTTGTCAGCCTGCGGCGAACCGAAGAAGCGGACGGCTTCGGCTTCCAGTCGATCCACGGCGTCCATGGGCACGCCATGGTTCACGAGCTTGAAGAACCCGAACCGTTCGCACGCGTCCACGACGGCGTGAGCAGCGTCAGGGCTGGAGAGGTCCACGGCCGGGACGCAGTAGTCGAAGCTGACTGATCCCCCAGGCTCAGGGGACCTCAGCAACGAGATCTGGTCTAACGCCGGCGGCTTCGCAACGACAACCATGGCCCGGAAAAAACAGAGCACCGCGCGCGAACAGAGGAGGAGGTGTGTATCTATCTATCCGTAGCCCAAGAAGGAGCTCGTCGAGCCCTGCTCAGCTGCATGAGGTGAAGTGAAAGGCTTCATGGCTCGTGCGTATTTATAGGCCGATCGAGCAAGTGGCTCGCGCGCGGTGGGGTGGGGGCCTACCCGGGGATACGAAACGAGCGGGGAGGGAGTGAACAACGTTGGTAGGAGCTGTTCATCCTTGCCATTCCGCTTTCGTGTTGGCATCTCGGTTGTGAACTTTTCGTGTTCATTGAGCGCGCCCGCAGATCCGAGCTTGATTTATTTGTGGGGGCGTGGCAGCAGAACCCCGCACTCCCCGAGGAGACGAGACGTGTCCCGACGTGATCCGCCGGCGCAATGGGGCCGGGAGGACGAGGTGATAAGTGTTGGACTGCTGTTACGTTCGTCTCGGATAATGTTTCTGTTGATGGATTCTTAGCGGGGTGCTGCGACAACGGGAACTCACTTTGCACAATTTTATCATCACATGATTTTAGACCGCGTATGATTGAGCAATGGGGATCCATTAATCACGTATGATTTATCATGTCATGAACTTACTTAGGGCATGTTCAGTTAGTTGGTTGTCAAACATGACTCCTTTTTGATGTGCCTAGATCTATTTAAAGTCTTTTTTTTCTCAAAAAAATACATGTTTCCATATTCGATAAAAATGTTACCTTTGACTACATTTCTCCTGCTCGGACACAGTACTCGACTTTACTCCACAAGTTCATTGTCCACAGTGCGGCTAAGATTAATGATTACCGGTGCTACTACTAAAGTAGAGCTTGAGTATGTTCGTTGCATAGGGTTTAAAATTTAGAGAGAACAATCTTGTTATTTAAGAGTATTAAATAAAGTTTAATTACAAAACTAACTGCAGAACCCCTGGTCTAATTCGCGAGACGAATCTAATGAGGGTAAGCAAACCGTGATTAGACGATGGTTACTGTCGCATCACTGTAGCAAACATAAATTAATTAGGCTCGTTAGATTCGTCTCGTAAAGATGTATCTACCTGTAAAAAGGTCTTGCCATTAAACTTTATTTAGCACTCTTAAATAATAAGATTCTTTTTGATGTGACAGGTCTAAAATTTAGAGGGGTATGCAACGAACGCACCCAAATGTTAGCTCCACGTCAAATGTCAGATGCATACAGTGGCTGAGACGACCTTGATTCATCAATCATGAATCGAAGCAACAACAAAATGACAAATCCGTCGGCCAGGTGCCCGATAAATCGAGCCAGATCGGCTATGCCTTTCTTTCTTCTTTTGATGGCGAGAACGATCGGCTAGCGCCAATGTCTTTCGGACCGGGGCAATGACGGAGTAGCAGTATACTACTTAGTTTCAAAACTACGGACTTCGAGGATATATTCATGACTTTTTCAAGGCGTGACCGCAAATTCTAGCTATCCCTCGTACCGGTGTCTCCGTTCCGGTGTTTTTCACGTGAGCTAGAACAAGACGCGTGGGGCGCCGATCTGATGTCGCGGCGGCCGCGGCGTCACCGGAGACGGATAGACGCGGCAGGCAAGCAGAGACACCCTGTTGCGGGTGCGGCGGCTTCGGTGGTCGGCAGCTCGCCTCTGCTTTCCGGGCGGGGTCCGGTCCGGCTGCCGCTGTCACGACGGGACCTGAGGTAGCCAAGCCAGTCACTGTGCAGCGCGAGGGAGAGGCCCCGGGCAACGGCGACGTCGATGCGGGGTGCCGGGCCATGCCTCGATCACTACAGGTGGATGTGGGTATCGGCACTGTGAGCAAAAGGGGATCCTGAACAGGGCTGAGCTCGACTGCCCCTGGGTGAGTGAAGGAAGCATCGGGTTCATCACATGTCCACACCCCACATGCCCTTGGGTGAGTCTGGCTGCAGAGAAACAGAGGAACCCACGTAGTAGTAGTACTACAGAGCATCTCCGGCTTGAAGGCACGCGTCTCCCATCCCAACTCTCACTTACCCTTTGCAAGCCTGAAAAAAGCATGCGCGCGATGCAGTAGCTGCAGCCAGTTGCAGCGAGCCTGAAGCTTCAATCAAGCGTGTTGGTTCATTATGCGAGCTCATTTAGCGACTGGTTTAATTTGTGCCGGAACCACTCTGCTCCCACGCCTGACCGACCGTGCTCGTTAGTGGATGAATCGGATCTTACGCGGCACCAGTCCATACAGAATCTAGTGCCGGAAAGCGCCCCCTCTGATGTGTGGTCATCAAGGTGCCCGTTTCCATTTTTTTTCCCCCATACAACGTAGTCAACCGTAAGGATAGGCCGCGTGCATATCCTTCGGTAATTTGGAAATTTTTAACGTGTTTCTTTTCTCAATGCTGTTGACGCGAAAAGCACACCTCCAACTCCACTACGGGTCTATTTGGTAGAGCTGTGATAATGTTTTAAATAGCGGGCTAAGAGGTTTAGCGGCATGTTTTTAAAACTGCTAATAGCGGAGCTAAATCGGGCTATAGCGACAGATAACGGTTAATTTATACATAAACACAAATAGCGATAAAATGCCTTAAAAAGCTATAGCGGACTTTAGCGGCAGCTATAGCGGGAGATTTAAAACTATGGTTGTGATGGAGCTGGCTTCGGATGTGGTTGTGTCTTCTCTGAAAAAACGGCTGTGCCTAAAACGTTTGGAGCATTTGCATAAACGGTCCATTTTTGGACGCCAATTACGTAATCGGTTCACTTTTCTGAACTTTGCAAAATCGGTCCTGTTTTTTGAACTTGAAGCTAGAAGGAGGTCCTATTCCGTTATCAACAGCTAACGGTGTTAAATGGCTTGCAAAAAGACCAAGATGCCCTTTACAAAATCAGTCCTGTTTTTAAGAAGGAATTGCAAATCTGGTCCTGTTAGTGGCAGAAACATCATGCAGCTTCAAAAAAAGATTTTGAAATTAGTTGTGACCGAATATAAATAATTTGAATATAAATAATTTCGAAAATTATATAAAAAATTTTGACAGAACTTCGTTTGTTTTTTGGCTATAATTGATGAGCAGCAAGCAAGCAAATATGACATATAATTTTAGACAACCATTTAAACAACACTTAATCACCAAACAAGCATCACATATGCAGCAGCACATAAGTCCAACAAAACCATCCATAAGTGTGAAACAAAGGTACCATTACAAGTCCAACTAAGGCACCATTACAAGTCATTCAAAAGCACACAAATAGTAGGTGGTCTTCCATTACATGTCATTATAGGATTACAGAACTCGAATTGTTAGTTTCTGCAATCAAAGAAAAGAATGTATACCCAATCTTGTCTGCAGAACTCGAATTGGTCGCCATTTCTGTGTCAAAGAAGCCGCTCCTCTGTTCAGCCAACCGCTTCCCTGCACTGCTTCCAGGCCCCTCCCGCGCGCGCCCCGCTCCCGAGTCGACGACGCCTCCCGCGCGCCGCGCCGCGTCCAGGCCCCTCCCGCGCCGCGTCCAGGCCCCTCCCGCGCGCCGCGCCGCGTCCAGGCACCGAGTCGACGACGCCTCCCGCGCGCCGCGCCGCGTCCAGGCCCCTCCCGCGCCGCGTCCAGGCACCGAGGCCGCCCGCGCGCGCCGCGCCGCGTCCAGGCAGCCCGCGCCCGCGCGCGCCGCGCCGCGCCGCGTCCAGGCAGCCCGCGCCCGCGCGCCGCGCCGCGCCGAGGCAGCCCGCGCGCACCGCCGCCGCTCCTGCCGCTGCTCGCTCGCCCAGATCCGCCGCCGCTGCCGCCTTAGGGTTAGGGATTGGCTAGAGAGAGAGAGGGGACGGCACGAAGTGAGAGAGGAGGAGGAGGTCGGGTGGGTCACGCGGAGAGAAGGGGATTTGGCCATGGGCACTATGGTCCTTTCCTCTTTTCCCAAAGGTTTTTTTATTTCTTTTAATTCCAAAAATCCTGTTTAACAGACGGCATCCAAAAACCGGACCTAACGGCAGCTTCAAGTTCAAAAAACAGGACCGATTTTGCAAAGTTCAGAAAAGTGAACCGATTACGTAATTGACGTCCAAAAGTGGACCGTTTATGCAAATGTCCCAAAACGTTTAGTAAAACGGTTTTATTTGCAGCTTCTTCTTATTTTTAAGGACAAAATTGTAAAGAAAAAAATGTGGTAGGGAAAAGAAACCGATGAAGCTACTATTTTGTGGCTTCATGCTTCATTTTATTTTTGGATACAGCTTCTTTCTTTTTTTTTTTTTAAAAGAACACCTGACGAAGCACCTTTTTTGGTTGGAGAACACGTGAAGCCGTTGAAAAAGCACTATCAAAGAGGGCCTAAACGGCCGGTTCCTTTACTTTGAATTGCCTACTCGCCCGTCCCTAAATATAGGGCTTTCTAACATTCAAACACAAAAATAGTCAATGTGTTAAAATACTACCATACCTTTCATTTTTACCTCAACTCATCACTCCACCAACTAGGGGTGGAAAGTGGATACGGATAAACCGTATTATTCGATATTCGTATCCGATGAAATGCAAATGTGGTACGAAATTTACCGTTCGATTAATATTTTTACACTATTCGAATTCGTATTCGAATTCGATTAGAAAATATGGATGTGGATATGGTTTGAGGTTTTGACATCAGATATTCGACACATTCGTATTCGTATTTGTATCCACTACTATATTATAAATATACCTATATATTATATAAAAAATATTATAAAATTGATTGAATTTTGATATGAACTAGTGTAGATCATGTGAAATAATACTATTAAAGATACTTTAGAGAGAGAAAAGTGTAGTAGTTGTCTTAACAACATAGAAATTAGATGTATCCGTATCCGTCCGAATTATAGTGACATTCGCTTTTGTATTCGCATTCGTTTAATATTCGATCCGTATTTGTATTCGAAAACATTCGTATTCGTATCCATATTCGTTTACAAATATGGATATGGATGTGGGAAAGGCACTATCCGATTCGTATTCGATCCGTTTTCACCCTTACCACCAACCCTCCTATTTACCACAAAGTTTATCTTATCCTCAAAAACGCCTTACATTTAGGAAAAAAAATCAAAATACCAAAACGCTCTATAAAAAGGAACGGAGGTAGTATTATTTTAGGCAGGGTACAACTTTCCAGTAGTTGTTTTGTCAGCTACGTCGATCCTCCCCATTGTTCAACTCACATCAAATTTGTCTCTGCCTCCAACTTGAAATTAAGTTATCAGAATTACAGTTAGTGGTGGCAGCTGGGAAGGATCGCTTCAAAGTGTTCAAAGGTGGCTAATTTGTCCTTACTGAACGCACATCCAGCCATATATATGCAGCGCCTGACGCCTGAACGAAGTCCACCTACAAAGATGAGCTGCTTTTTATGGTTTGTGCGAGCGCACATTACCGAAGAAAGTTATGTATGCATCTCTTGGCCTGTCGCCAGCACCACAATTTGTACATAGTGCCAAAATCCTTCTGTTTTCTTCTTTCTGCTCTCGGCAATTCAGGGGGCGGTTTAACGCCAGGAAATGCACTAACCCCATGCATGCTTCAGTTGCAAGGGATAATGCTTAGTAGCATGAATCCATCTCCATCCCCCGCATCGCAAACTGAAAGGACGGACACGCACTGACACATTGGACTGATCCAATCAGGCAGATCACAGGAACGTTTAACCTAAAAAGATCATGGCCGGTGACTAGGTTCATAGCTTGCTCCGTCATCGCCCAATCGGTGATTAGACCCTCAACCTGTGGGGTTAATAAGTGGTTAGAGGTGGTGTAATAACTTTTCGGAGGCTGCGCCGTTCATTGAGGGAGGTTTAAAGTTTCTTTGTAATCTGTAGCTAGATGCAACTCACTTGCCGTAGTACAAAATGTCGGCCATGCTGGTGCATCTGTTCTTATATTGTTATTAGCAGGATAATAACGCATAGTATCTTCCAGCCCGGGTGATCGATGCTATGTGATTGACTGCTCTTATCTACTACTACTAGGAGGATGAGGAGTTTGCATTACAGAGAGCGAGAGGTAATGATAACGGCGTGCGGCCAGTGCGTGTGCTTTTCGTCACCACGCTCCCACTCGTGCGTCTCTGAGCCAACGGAAGCCGCCCCATACTGCAGCTTTCCATGCCGACAGATGGGCCGGAAAAAGTCGCGCTTACAATACACATGGATCGACCATTGTGGTCATTCAGCATGCACGCATATGGGTGATACGAAAGGGATAAGACTGAACACCAGATCAGTGCCATTGCTGACAGTCAAAACGCAGAATGAAGCTATCAAACAGCAAGCTTCAAGTTGCACACTTCAACTAGCTCACCGCCGCGAAGGGACACATGGACCGGCCGGCCGTCATGGTCGAGTCAAACTCCAACTCACCGCACCCGTGGGCTCGATATGATAAACTCGATCGTTCTCAGTGACGACCACGACACCAAAGTATACTCATCCATAGCAGATGATGATGTCGATCCACCACACGACTGCAAGTTGCTTCCACGTAGCTCCACATGTGCGCTTGGCGCCATGCATGCACTTTCCATGCTCTATAAGACTGGCCATTACCCGTTGTTCTGACTCACAAGCCTTACATCGTCACACAGTTAACACAGATAGAGCATAGTGTTACAGGACTAAGGTATTTGTAGGATCACTAACACTTGGTCTGAAACAGGCCGGGAAATTGACATGGCAGGCACCATCGGGAGGGAGCTTCTCTGTGTCGTGCTGCTGCTCACGGTTGTCTTCGTGCAGCGCTCCTGCTCGGCTCGTCCGTTGCAGCAAGATCAGGCGAGCGCGGAGAAGGCAATGGGGCTCCTCCATACGGCCGTGGTTCACGAGGATGCCGGGGTGCCGGTTTTCGGCGACGGAGCGGGAGGTGACGCCGTGGTCGCGCCGTACGAGGATAAGCGGATGAGCCCGGGAGGGCCGGATCCACAGCATCACTGAAGCCTGTTTTGTTTTGTACTGCTGCATACTGCTTACTGCCAGATTTGAACACCGAGTAATAAACTTATACTATTTCCTTTTTCTAAAAAAAATAGTGAAACTTATGAAAGGCCGCAGTATGCAGGATGGCAAGTTCGTCGTAGCACTACAGGTTCTGAGTGATACAAGTTTCGAGTGTAATAATAACAGGGAGTAAAACAGTCATGTCGTTTGCGTCGATGTGTCTCTTAATGCAGTACAAGCAGCCACCCACGTTCTTGAAAAAATACTGCATGCTCCTTATTCTAAGAATACAATTTGGTTCTTCCTTCTAGATATTTCAGATGCTGAAGTTTTTGTTTTTCCATTGAGAGACATCTCAGATGATGAAGTGGCTATGGCCCTGCTAAAAAAGGGGGGAAAAAACACCCCAGATGTATTGGGTGCCATGTCTTCATTTTCTGGTCAAATATTAAGTTATACATTTGTCAAAGTTCCCGGCAATTTTTTTTTGTCAAAGTTTGCTCTAATAAAATAAAATAATAAGCTTTGTAAAGCTAGACAGACAGAATACAAAATTATGAAGGAGAAAAGGGGTAAAAACACACTTACATGTCAGGGGGTCTTTAATATACTCACCTACAAGAAATTTTGTTTCAGCCTCCCCGTCTCAAATGTTTGAGTTTTTATATTCCCCCTGATAGCTTTGATCAGACGACATGGCACTTATATATACTCTTCGGTATGGTTCTAGATCTTGCTACTCTTGATATTGTTTGTATAACACTGATCTCAGAGCTTAAAGTTTTTTTCATTTTTTATTTGCTTGAACAATTCACTTTGTCTATTTCAACTCTAAACAAAATATCGCCTCGATTTACTCCCCCCAAACAGTTCTTGTTACTGTAATGTACTCCTCTAAGCGCACAATTTGAATTTAAAACTCAAATTTTAAGCGATGATAACTCACACAACAACCTATGTGAAAATAGTTATAACATATGGTCTAATATCATTTATAGTATGCATATGTCATGAATTTATTTTAAACTATGTAAATAGTATGTAAAATATGTTATCATTATTTTAACGCAGGATGTTGTGTCATCTATCATTTATGCAAAGGTTGAGCTTCATATTCAACTTTTACCCTGAAAAAGCATATTCAATAGGGGGTATATTGCACCAAATTGAATTGGTTTTTTTTAGGGGGGGGGGGGGGGGGGGGATAAATTGAGTCATGATTTTGTTTAAGCGGTGACGGAAAACAGAAACAAACAAAGTAACTTTTTCAAGGGAGTAAAATGGACTTTTCACTTTTTGAAAAAGTCTAGTTCTTTTTCATTGTTTTGTTTATAGCATCACAACTACTAAAAGTCAATTCTTATCAACTTTGATTCTCAATATCTATAAAAATAAAATGTTTCAAATACGAAAAGTTGCATATTATGATAATTTGTTTCATACTAAATCCAATAACATCATTTATATTTGGTCAAACAATGTGATTTTTATGTTATTGATAGTAAAAGTTGAAAAGGATTGACTTTGACCAAACCTAAAAATGCTTATATTCTGGAACAGAAGGAGTAGGTTTTAATAGTGTTTATCATAGATATGGTGCAATGGAGCCTAAACAAAAGCCACGTCGTTCGATCAACACTATCAAGGGAATATGAAAACAACTACACACTTGCACGTGGGGAAAAAAAATGAAACAATAGTATTTGTAGAGGGGCACTATATATATGGGACCCTTAAGATATAGGTCGGGCTTTACAATTTTCTCAATTATGAATGGAGGGAGTATTTTTTTTTATAGGAAAGGAGGGAGTATGAGGCTAGGCACTTGAGAGGCTTTTAACAAAATGGCGGCCCAAACAATGCAAACGTTGGCTTTCAATGGGTCTCTTTCGAGTCTAACGAACTAAGTGACCAAAAGTAGCTACGTTCAACACGATGCAAAGGGGATTTTGCTATGGCAATGCCAACGGCAACTGAAAGTGGTGACCACTAAGGCAAGTAAGACGTAGCAGCAGTTACACTGATCACACACACAAAAGAAAGATCACTGTGCGTATTTTAGTCCCGCGCTATTCTGTTCTGGTCACTTGACTGATGTTCCCAAAACTAAAACCATTAATGATCAGGCAATACATGCAAACAGTTCGTTTTGTTTGTTTTTTCTTTTTTTGCTAGGGAACAGTTCGTTTTGTTGACATCTTTTATGATACCCGAAAAGGCTTGAATCGGAATTTTCAAACTGTTCAAAAAACACTCTGAGATCGATCGAGTTCAGCTCGATCTCTGTTCTGTGGTTCTCCTGGAGGTCGTTTTACACGATTTGCCGATTCACAGCTCGGCGAGCGAGGGGAAGCTTCGGAGATGTGCAGTCTAAAAGTCGCATAACTAACCTTTTTGCAGCGGATTCGTATCTTGGGATCAAAAGTTTTGGAGCTTTTAGAGGTGCAAGTTGAATCAGTACAAACCGTCATACATTTATCAACTAAGATGCCAACCTTTGCGTTATTTTTTTTTTTATCTCCTTTTATTTGAGAATGGACATTGGTTATCTTCGATCCAAAAGAAAATTATTTTTCTGCATTCAGGCGTGGAAAGCAAATGGAGTTAGATCATCAAAAACCAATGTGCTTCCATTTCTGTGCTGGGGTTTGGGACTAGCTAAGCCCGGATCAGCCGTGTTTTCTGCATGGTTTGGTGAACCAGCCATATTCTGCATGCACATGGTAGAGTAGACGAAGGATCAGCGAGAGCGCGAGACTACAAGCACAGTAGAGATCACTCAGTCAGAGGAAATCATGATCCAAGCCTATGTTTTGTGCAAGCGTACCCACAGTTTACGGGAAGCTAGTGCATCTGCAAGCGCCCGCGTAACTGACTCAATGCAGCTTTGTGCGGCAACGCGATTACTGGTAGTGGCCACTCGGACGAACGCTTTCCTGGAGGCACCGTTTTGTCCTAATAATACGTACGCTAACCAACCACCAAATCGCAAAAAGACATTGACTTGTCACGGCGCGGCAGCGAAGGACCTATAAATATCAGGTGATTTTCCGGCACACCAGGCCACCACGAGTAGATCGATCAGCTCAAGCGATCGAGATGGCTGCTCGCATCGTCGGCATTGCCCTCCTGGTGATCCTGGTCGTCGGCGCGGAGCTCGTGGCCGTGCCGGAAGCTCGCCGGATCGTCGAGGGCGCCAGCACCAGCGGTCGTGCGGCCGTGAGAGATGGCCATTTGGCTGGCGTCGTGCGGCGGCAGTCCAAGTGGAACACGCGCCGGGTGCTCGGCGGGGACAAGAGGAGCGTCCCCGGCGGCCCGGACCCACAGCATCACTACTAGCTAGCCGCCTAGGCAGACGCCGGACGGTAGGAGAGGAGGAAGGCACGGTAACAACTTACGAGACTGGTCATGTTATACGTCTGAACCGTCTGTTCCGCAGAAACATGCAGCTGGCCGGTGCCTTATGTGCATGTCTTTTGAAAGCGGCAACGATGGCTATATGACGAAATGGCCATTATTAAGTGTGTATTTTCAGGGTGTTACTTCATGTATTAATTATTGCTTGAGAAATGAGATTTCAATGTTTTTGAAGTTTGGTCGTTTAATTTTGTAAACCTTAAGCATCTTTGTCTGATAAAGTGCTAATTAATATCCCCTCCCCGTTTATAATGCTGGTTAATGAGTTTAATGTTATGCATAATTAAATATCCATATGCTTTTGAAGTATTAATTATTGCTTGAAAAATCCATATGCTTGCTTTTGTTGTCCAAACCAAATATGAAGAGAACACAATAGTAATTAAAAAGGAAGCAAAAATGATGTGAGTTTATTATTCATGGAATCACATTATTCAGAGGGGCTTGGGCTAAACGTAGACACCTGGCCCAATTGATTTGACCCAGCAACCCATGCTTATAAGTGGCAACAAATGGGCCTAGCATCTCAGCCCAGCTGATGCTACTCTCACTGTCTACTCAGTGCTTTAAGATCCGCATGACAAGTGAACCGGTGGTTGACACTGAAGTGCGCCTGAAAAGAAAAGATGGGCATCTAAGGTTAGGTGGACTGAGTGACATGTCCTGATTGGCCAAGTCGGCTATCAAATATGAGATCCCATACGAAATATATATTTTTTTTCAAAAAATTAGATTTTATTATAGTATGTCAACAACTTTGATAACATGTTTGAACAATTTAAATATGGAGTGTTCAATAAAGTCTATCAAAATATTGCATTTTGTCTAATGAATTGTTGAATCGAGATGTTTAGCAAGTGTTTCAAAAGTTAGAAACAATGTGTCAAATGATTCTTCAATTAGAGTTGCTAAATTGTTACCAACCTCCATTTCAGTTTACTTGTCACTCCTTAAATACTGTTGACCTTGCGTTTTTTTTTTTTACAAAAGTTCTACACATATTTAAAAGTACATAACACTAATGAAGTATGTTTCGTGATAATTCTATTGATATAAGAAAGTTTTAGCCATCAATAACAAATTTAGAGAAAAAGACGTCCGGTTAAAATTGCTACAGTAACTAACAAGTGACAAGTAAACTGAAATGGTGGGTTAGTATATACTAACACCGGAGTGAGTCATTCCTGGACATTCATCGAGGTTGAATGAGTGCGTGCGTGTGTATATGTGGGCGTGTCTTCAAGAAAGAAAAATAAATGGAGGGTTTTGAACCTATAACATCAACGACCACAACGAGACAATCATATCCATAAGCTCCAACACCGTGGCCATCTAAGGCCATGTTTGTTTGAGCTGAAGCTTTTGAGCTTTTAGAAAAACTAACTGTTTAGATTTAGGTTGTTGCCTTTTGTAATAAGTACGTGTTTAGCTTTTCTGTACACCAAAAGCTAGAAAAGTAAGGTGAGCTTTTCAGCTTTTAGTTCATTTCCTCAAAAGCTACCTTTTCAATATTTCAAAAGCTAGCTTTTCAAAACCTCGTTTCCTTTAGCTTTTGGCTTTTTTCAGCTGAAAATTAAGACAACAACAACAAAGTGTGTGTGGTTGCGGCACCAGCAGTGTGTGTGGTTGCGGGCTCCTCCTCTCCACTAGCCACACGTACAGTATCGCGAGCAGCACGCCACTTCCATGCACCTCTGGTCGACGTCACAGCTCATGTCACCGGGGATTGATGTCATTTATACAATTTTAATCGTGGCGAAGATTTTTTCCTTTGGCCCCTTTCAACACATGCTGGATCGTGTCGTGTTAACTATATATCACAGGTTCGGTCTGAATTCCGAATTGTATCAGTCGTCTTCACTGCTCCCTGTGTCTTCACCTAAACCTGAACATTGACGTTCTTCCTTCCCTGTTATATATGAGTCGCCTCGCCATATTTGGAAACCACATCTTTATATTCTGGACAGGATCGTGTTTGTGCTGCCTTAGCTGCTCAGTGCTTTGCCGTTTCCGGTCCGCTTCCAAAGGTCAGATCATGGCCGGTTTTCAGCTCGATCCAAACGTAGCCCTCGCCGTCGTCCTCATCGTGATTTCTAGCTTCATCGTCATCGGTAGAATCTTATGGTCAGGCTGCAACGACGATGGCGGTCGAGCACTAGTACTGCCGTCGCCTCCGGCGCTCCCCATCATCGGCAACCTGCACCAGCTCGGCGGTGGCCACCAGCACCGCAAGCTTCAGGTCCTCGCACGGCGCCACGGCCCGCTCTTCCTCCTCCGGCTCGGGTCCGTGCCCACCGTGGTGGTGTCCTCGGCGTCTATGGCCGAGGCGGTGCTCAAGACGCAGGACCACGTCTTCTGCGGCCGCCCGCAGCAGTACACGGCCCGCGGCATCCTGTACAACTGCCGGGACGTCGGGTTCTCCCCCTACGGCGAGCGGTGGCGCCAGCTCCGCCGCATCGCCGTCGTGCACCTCCTCAGCGCCAAGCGGGTCGACTCCTTCCGCGCGATCCGGGACGAGGAGGTCGCGTCCTTGGTGTCCCGGATCCGTCATCTCGCGGCGACAGACAACAAGCGCCGAGCGATCAACGTGAGCGAGCTCGTCGTCAGCTTGACCTACGCCGTCATCTCACGGGCGGCGTTCGGGAAAAAGCTCGACGGCATGGAGCCCGGCATGGTCCGCGAGATGATGCAGGAGGTTGGGCATCTGCTGCAGACGATCGCGGTGAGCGACGTGTTCCCGCGGCTCAGATGGGTGGACTGGGCGACGGGCCTCCACGCGAGGACGAAGAGGATGGCGAGCCAGCTCGACAGCCTCTTCGAGGGAGCGCTCCGGGAGCACGAGAAGAGCAGCGGAAACGATGACGGCGGCGAGGCCGCCGGTGACCTCCTCGACGACCTGCTCTCGATCGTCAAGGAGGGCGGCGCGGGGTTCAACCTGGAAAGGGACGATGTCAAAGGACTCATCTTTGTAAGTCCTCATAAGAATTCAAGCCTGTCTGGTACATCAAACGTACGGTAGCGTTAACCATCCCTCTCTTGTACTAACACGTACGTACAAATTGCACTATTGCAGGACCTGTTCGTGGGAGGCACGGACACGACTTTCAAGTGGATAGAGTGGACGATGGCCGAGCTCATCAAGAACCCAAAGGAAATGGAGAAAGTGCAGGCCGAGGTGAGGCAGGTTGCCGGGGCACAAGGAGTCGTCCTCGTCCGGGAGGAACAGCTGCGGACGATGAGCCGACTCCAAGCGGCCATGAAAGAAACAATGAGGCTGCATCCGACGCTGCCGCTGCTTGTTCCCCGTGAAGCCATCCAGGACACAAGGCTCCTCGGCTACGACATCCACGCCAAGACCCGTGTCATCATCAACGCGTGGGCGATTGGAAGGGACTGTGAGGCTTGGGAGGACGCTGACAAGTTCCTGCCGGAGAGGTTCATGGGCAAGGAGATTGATTACACTGGCAAGGACTTCCGGTTCATACCGTTCAGCGCTGGGAGGAGGGGATGCCCTGGCACATCATTCGCAACACGCCTTGCGGAGGTTGCACTAGCCACAATGTTGTACCATTTCGACTGGGAGCTGCCGGACGGTCAGGACCTGGAGTCGTTCCAAGTTGTTGAGTCGAGTGGGTTGTCGGCTGGTCTCAAGTCCGCCTTGAAGCTTGTCGCCAAACCTTCGCAGGCATAAACTATGCCGGCTGCAATGTAACTGTGTACTCCCTCCGTTTTTAAATTGTTGTCGCCATTGACTTTTTTTGCTATCTTTGACCATTCGTCTTATTCAAAAAAGTTTTAAAAATATCATATATTTTGTGATGATTTGTTTTATCTTCAAAGTAAGTTTGAACCTAACTTATAATTTTGCATATTCGAACAACTATTTTGAATAAGACGAACGGTCAAACGTAAATAAAAAAAGTCAATGGTGACAACAATTTAAAAACAGAGGGAGTATGGCCTTTTGCAGAATAACAGGCTGCACATGCATTCTTCTTTTGTCAAAAAAAAAAAAAAAAAGCTACGCTTGACGCTCGAAATTCAGATGAACCTTCCCTGAATGTGTACCCTATCCAATTGCCTACGACATCCCTGCCAAAGACTCGGGTCCTTATCAATGGATTTGAATCCTCTGAATTTATGGTTTAAATTCAGAGGCGCTACAGTAACCCCTTATCAATGCATGGGCGATTGGTAGGGACAATGAGTGGTGGGCCGACGCTAATGAGTTCCGACCAGAGAGGTTCGTGCAGAATACCTTCAACTAGCTATAGGGACAAAGACGAATTTGGATTAGTGCCATTTGGTGCTGGGAGGAGGGGATGCCCTGGCACTGGCTTTTCGATGCCCCTTGTGGAGCTTGCCCTCGCTAATATGTTATACCACTTCGACTGGGAGTTACCAGAGGGACAGGACCTCCAGTCTTTTGAAGTTGTTGAGTCGAGTGGCATTTCACCTAGTCTTAAGTGCGCCTTGAACCTTGTTGTGAAACCCTACAAGGACGAACTATGAAAACCCCGCAAGAAAAGGATGCACAATGCCACTTATGTAATTGTCCAGCCATATACTTTCCACCAGAAATAAACTTATCAATCAATAATATAGGAGGGATGTACTCACATATTGTAATAAAAGTTCCATTTATGGCCAAGGAACGAAGGTATATTATCTAAAGTTGACATATTGATAAATCAATATACTATTTATTTATCACTGGTGACACCAGCACGAAGCTAGCCACGAATGTATGTACTCTGCTCTCCCAATGGATCATCTGGTAGTACGCTGTTAGGAACGATCAGCTTGAGAAGAAAGCATGCCAACACAGTGCACGAAAACCCGTCGGCAAGCTCGAGGGTCCGTACGTCACGGCATTGCTCCGTGCGCGCGAGGTCGCCGTACGTACGTCCTCTGCTGCGTGGAGGCCACGGGAGACGGGACGCAGGTAGCCGAGCGTGCGCTTCTTATGGCGATGCTGTCGACGGCGAAGCAGCGGCAGTGCGGTTCCACAGCCTGGTCAATCGCGCACAGGCTGTGCCGATCGAGAAGCCTACAAGCGCGAGCATGTTTGGACGGCCGGGGACCAGATCGTCCCCTCGCCGTGTGGGGGAAGTCCGACCGGTACGGCGTCGCGCGCTAGCGTTTCCTCTCATTGGCGCAGGAAGCAGAGAAGATCGGAGATGGACGCACGCCCCGGAAGCAAGCACGTCTGCCGATGACGGTTTATTTTCTGGAGACGACTTCTGCAGATCAAGAACAAGTCCAAAAAACCCATAAAGTACGGGCGGCAACATCGTTTGGCGGCAAAACCCATATGAAGTAACAAGCCCATGAAGCCTAATGCAAAAGCGCGTGACCTAGAACGGGCGGTTGTGCCATGACTGTTGTATCTAGGCTTGGCCCATGACCTGTCTGGTGTGGCCCTACTTAAGCAATTGGGAGAGAGAGAGAGAGAGAGAGAGAGAGAGAGAAAGAGTAACAGGTGAGGCCCATATGTAAGGACCCATCACATCAGATTTAAATGGTCTTGCTCAAAAAATAAAAAAAAATCAGATCTAAATGGTCGGTAAAATAGTATGTACATATTTGCACCACTTAAAAAGTTTGTGGACTTGGATGTAACATATGGGTAAATTTGTTGACCTCTTGATGCGGTTGCAATCGACAGCAGAGCCGGCGTCCTGCGGATCATGAGGAGGATTTGGAAGAGGAGGTCACATGGCTCTCGCTATATGACTAGAAATTTGACAGACTCTCTTGTCAGTTCATGTTTGGGTGGATTCAGTTCCCGGTTGTGACACGCAGTGGCGGATCTCCCTTGATTCAAGGGCCTTCAACTGAATGCCCAAAAGTTTGAGAAAAAACAAAATATGCACATGTATTTGGTACAAGTGTGCATATGTGCAAGCAATTTGATCCAAAATTATGTTTCTTTTCAGCATACAAACATAGAAATCAAGATAAAGAACCTACAGATTTGGTCTTCTTTTGTTCAAAAATTTTCTTAGCCATGTTCATTTTTCAGAATTCAGACTGCTTCATATATTTGAATGCCCAGCTAGTGAATTCTGGGTCCGCCACTGATGACACGAGGGCCAGTACGGCCCGAATGTTTGGTTGTGAGGTTGATGACATACGTTTACATGATGACTAGCATATTGGATACAACGACGTCCGATCCGCATGACACGATCACTCCTTGTATGATCCAATTCTGTAGCGGTACATCATGACGATACGGGTTGGATTGGTTTGAAGATGGTGATGAAGGAAAGATGATGACAACCACTTATATGCAACAGAGAATTGTGTGAGACCTCGAGCCTTTTGATTGCTCTTTCTTCATGCGCGGTGGAGGTAACCAAGATTGATCGCAAACACTTGCACGCGTTGATTTCTTCCGTACGAACTGATGATCGTGCAAAAGCTCCCGTGCTCGCAAGAGTGGCGACCGCACGGAGCTACAGAGCGACGCCGCTGGTGGTAACCAGCGTCGCATCAGTGGCCCGGCGGCCACGGTCGCCGAGATGCAGCACTGTTGCATTGACCAGCAGACAGCAGGCGCCGAGGCCTCCAGTGGTAAAAGCAGTCGTGTCACGGGCGGGCCAAGACACTCACCACGTGAACGTATCCAGATTCCAGAGCAGAGCAAGGGGCCGGCAGACAAGGGCGGCAGGCAGCAGCCAAAGCCGTAGCCGCGCACTGGGAAAGCAAGCGAGTGAAGAAGCCGTGCAGAGCAGAGGGCTGCTTGCCTGCGCCACCGTCCCCCGTGAAAGCCGCTCGCGCGGCGTCCCCTCCTCCCTCCTCTGGCGCGTCGCGTCGCGTCACGTCGGCAGCAGCCGACGAAAGCAGGAGTTGTGGACTCGCCGCCGGGCCGCACGGCAAAGGAAGGAAAGCTCCGTCTTTTCTTCCCTGCCGCGCCGCTGAATTGAAACGAAAAGGCGGAAAAGACGGGGGCCTTGCCGGGGCGCAGGCGAGGCGGCCCACACGGCCGCTGTTGCTTGCCCTGCATCCATTGAAAGCGAGGAGACGGCGTTCCTGGCCGGCCCGGCCGTGGGAAGCCTTTCCTTTGGTTCTGGTCCACGGGTGGGGGCGTAGTACTTCACTGTTCCGCTTCAACGCTTTTCCTGTAGTACAGTAGTACGAGAGAAAAAGGAGTGGGAATCTTGGCTGCAAGTGTTGCTGCATTCCCGGGCGCTTTGCCTGCCACACCAGCACCGGCAGCCGTCGGACCCAACGGGGCATCCAACACCCATCACTCGTCCGTCACGTACAGCGACCAGGACCCGTGAGGCTGCCGTCGTCGTCCGCGGAAAAATTGGTGTTGCCGTTACGAGTCTAGTCTACGCCCGTCTGGAAAGCAGATGCAACTTGCTCGTGAAAGAAGCGAAAACCCCCGTCCGTCGGTCCGTCCGTCCGTCTGCCGGCCCCGATCCGCGAGACGGAAACGGAAACCGCACCAAACAACCGAAAAGCTCCCTCCCTTGTCTCTCTCTCTCTCTCGCGTGTCCGCCCGTCCCCACCACGCCCGTTTCCGCCGGAGGAAGAGAGGAGAGCGACATGCGCGGGCCCTGTGGCACTGTGCGGGAACAGTAGTGTGTCTGCCATCTCTTCCTTCACAGGTCTCACCGGCACCGCCTGAACCGGAGAGAGAGCGAACCCCACCCGAGAAAGCGTCGCCATCCAAGACAAGCGCTGGCGCAGGGGCGTGGGAGACGGGGCTGCCAGTCCAGTCCGGGGGGACAAGCGCATTAATGCCACTGCTGCCGCCGCCTCCGCTGCCGCTTTAACTGCCTGCCCGGCCGGCCCGCCACCACTGCCGCTGCCGCCCTCACCTATCCTCCCCTCCGGCGCCCGCGAATAATAACTTGCCGCCTCCGCGGGTAGGCCGACCCAGCAGGCAGAGAAAGCAGAGATGGGGATTGATCTCAACGCCCTGGAGGCGAACCACGCGGTTTGCGGGGAGCTGTGGCACGCGTGCGCCGGCGCGGGGGTCGCGCTGCCGCGCCGAGGGAGCGCCGTGGTCTACCTGCCGCAGGCGCACCTCGCGGCCGGCGGCGGCGCCGCCGAGGTGCCGGCTTCGGCGCTGCGCGTGCCGCCGCACGTGGTCTGCCGCGTCGTCGACGTCGACCTCTGCGTGAGTGACCCGCCGTCTAGTGTTGCTTCCCGGAAAAAAAAAAAAGGAAGAGGTTTGCTCAGGCGTGCGCGATCTTCTTGCAGGCGGATGCGGCGACGGACGAGGTGTACGCGAGGCTCGCGCTCGTGGCGGAGGCCAAGGTCAGTGGCAGCTTCCTTCCTTCCTTCCCTCTCTTAATTGCCACCTCCTATAGTGTAAAGGTGCCTGCTTTAGTGCTTCTATCTAGAGGGTTAATTTCAGTTCTAAGCCTAAGAAACCTGATCGATTTCTGCGGCGGATGATGGAGACCAGTTCTGTTCAATCAGTTTGTAAGTTCTACTGCTCATTGTCTTCCATTGCCCTGTTAGAACTTGGTACCCATTATCAACTGCTAACGATTCATTACCTATATTTATCATAGCTGTAATAATTTCGTCTCGGTTAATTTGAGGGAACTTTGGGGGAATGCCACCGATTCTCGCTAGTACTACTGTATCCGTAGTCGCTTATCCTACTAGATAATACTAGGAGATTCGATAGCTTATTCATGTTGAAGTTGATAAATCTGTAAAATCTTCCATCTTTCTGGAAGCAGATGTCTGGAAAAACCATCCATGATATTGAAACCAAAGAGAGGAACGGTGAGATGGAGGATGCTGATGGAGAAAAGAAGCCACGGACGCCGCACATGTTCTGCAAGACACTGACAGCCTCTGATACCAGCACGCATGGAGGATTCTCTGTTCCTCGGCGAGCTGCCGAGGACTGCTTTCCGCCTCTGGTGATACATGCGGAACTAGCTTTGATTTACTCCTGAGTCACAGATTAGGTTGAATTGCCACTCTTAACTGGTTCTGTTTCTTAATATTCCTTCTAGGACTACGAGCAGCTGAGGCCTTCTCAAGAGCTCATTGCTAAGGACTTACATGGCATGAAATGGAAGTTCAGGCATATATATAGAGGTGTGTAAACATGAGCTCATCGTTTGGAGTTGCTATGTTAGTACACTATAAATCTTTATGGAGGTCTACCTTGCATCATATTTTGCAGTTGCTGCTTTAGTACACTGTATATATCTTTATGGCCGTTGTTGTGGAAACGGTGTGAGCATTTTGTTTCCTCAATCACTTTTACTTTTTAATCTGTTATTTGTTGGATTCAGTATAGTTTTTTTTATCCAGTTGCTAAAACAAGAGTTAATTTTGTTGCGGTAAGAATTCAATCGATTAGATCAGTGATTTGTACACAGTGAAATTTCTTGCAATTCCATCCTTGTGGAAGATAGATTTATGTCATTCTGATGAGGCATTTCAGAAGTTTCGGTGAACTACGATACTTCAGGGAATTACGGTCTCAAAGGAATTGGTTACAGATGATGTTTTGTTTTCTTTATTTTTCAGGCCAACCTCGTAGGCATCTTCTGACAACTGGATGGAGTTCATTTATCAATAAGAAGAAACTGGCCTTAGGGGATGCAGTCCTCTTTCTTCGGTAAGCATGTCGGCGATGTTTTAAATTTAACTAATCTGAGTGATATTTCACTTTTTTTGAAGAACGTGATATTTCACTTTACATCAGAAGTGTTTGTTATTTTCACATACAGAGGTAGTGATGGTGAGCTAAGATTGGGTGTAAGGAGAGCAGTTCAACTTAAAAATGAGGCTCTTCTTGAAGCTGTCAGTAGTACTGATTCAAAGCTGCACATGCTGTCTGCTGTGGCAAAATCTTTGGACAAGAGAAGCATATTTCATGTCTGTTTCAACCCAAGGTTTGTTTATTGAATTGTAATTATTATGCAAAAGGATATATCCATCCATACAACCCTTTGCAATTCGTGAATCTTCAGTTTCCTTTTTTTTCACTTTTATCTCATTTTAGGTATCTTGTTTGTTGTTTACTCATTTCTGTTTTTACTAGTACTCCTTAGTGTTTTAAATTGATGGCGTTAGGACAACATTTTTAGTTCATTTTTGACCAAAAATGTTTGATGTAACTTCATCAATGGAAAATCAGAGACAGAAATTACACTGTTAGCCCTGTTAACTGGTCCAAAATTCTTCAGGGTCATGTTGTGATGTCTGACATAATTTGAATTATGTGTTGTCACTGCCTATCTGATGCACATTTGTGAGGCATGTAATTTCTGAACATAATGAAGTCGGTCGTTGATAGATTTATTTCCTTTGCTTGCTCTCCGTTACTTTCCCTTCCTATATTTTACCAGCTAGGCAACATAATTATACAGGATTGGTGCATCAGAATTTATTGTGCCATACAACAAATTCTTGAAGAGCTTCAACTATCCTTTTTCTGTTGGAATGAGGTTTAAAGTTTGTTGCGAGAATGAAGATGCGAATGAGAGGTCTGAACACCCAACTTTGAACTCCGACAATATTTTCTCCATGTTCAACAGTCTCTTGAATTGTCTTTTCTGCTTGTAGGTCTTCTGGATTAATCTCAGATATTAGTGAAGTTGATCCAACAGGATGGCCAGGATCGAAGTGGAGATGCCTCCTGGTATGCATTTTAGGCAATCCTTTTTTTCTATTCCTAGCCAAATAGTCGGGTCTGATTGACAACTGGCCCTGTTTTAAGCTCAATAACTATAATTTGTTCCATTGACCCTCTGAACTGGATGTAACTACTAGATAACAATGAGCCCCAGCAAATGGGTTAACTTTTGCTCTCTGACTTCTGAATTCTCAAAAGAAGTAAGATAGGTTTTAGTTTGAACCCAAGCTGGTTATATACATATATTAGGAGGGAAAAAAAGATAAGAAAGAAAGAGTAGTTGCTATGCTTAAATCTAATGTTTCCTTTATCTTTGGTGAGGTAAACGTGTAATAAAAGATCTCTGTACTTTTCGGTTTTATAACATCAGAGTGCACCAACTGACATGCTCATCTATTTGTACGATTTACAGGTCCGATGGGATGGTGCTACCAACTGCAGCCACATTAATAGAGTATCTCCATGGGAGATCGAGAGAGTCGGTGGCACAAGTTCAGTTACCCACTGTCTTTCATCATCTAGTTCAAAACGAACAAAATTGTGCCTTCCACAAGGTGATTTGGACACTTTACATATTGGTGAGGCAAAATTGTGCATGAAAGTGCTGCATGAAAGTGCTACATATTCATTGCTGAACTTTCATAGCCATATCCTTTTAATGCTTTGCATCAAATTTTTAGGTGGAAATCGTCGTCCGGACTCCATGGCAACTGAAAGTTTCCACAGGGTCTTGCAAGGTCAAGAATTGATGTGCTCTAGGACTCATGGAGTTGCATGCTCTCATTCACAAGATGTCCCAAAATTTCAAACCTCTAATCATAGAAGGTTTTCTGCTGATATGAGGAATTGCTTGTTCAGTGATGCAGAAAGTGGGATCCAATACCAGAAGTCCACTGAGTTTGCGTACCAGCCCTTAGGCTTCAGTGAATCTGTCAGATTCCCAGAGGTCTTGCAAGGTCAAGAAATGTCCCGAGTAGTTCCATTGTACCATGAAAATACTTCTGATGCTTACAAACATAATGGCAGAGTTGGCTCATCTGATTATGTGCATAGGACAGCTGCAACTCAAGGACATTCTTGTCCATGGTTTGCTCCGTCAGCGGCAGAAGTGCGTTCACCCTCATCTGTTCTTATGTTTAACCAAAATATGGTACCACAACCTGAATTTGAAGGCACGGTAAACCTCAAAGATGCGTATGGCAGCTGGTATGTTCCCTTGGAGGAGACGCAGAGGAAAACAGAAGATTGGCAGATTGAGCATCATCAAACGCCATGTGTAGCTGAAAGCAACCAGCTCGACATGATAGAAGCCTTGACTTCTTCGAATGTGGGTAAGCCTGTATCAGCTAACAACAGGGAAGTTGGAGGAAGTAGTTGCAGGCTTTTCGGGTTCTCCTTGACTGACAAGATACTGGTAGCAGAGGAAGATGGCAGGAAAGAAGGGAACTCCGGCGTAGATCGGCAAACTCCTCTAGTGCTAGACTTGTTTGGGCACAGCCAATCGGTACCCGGTGCTCTGCATCCTCTCTGCGCTGCTCCTTTAGGAATGTGATGGTACTTGTATTTAGCAGTTAGTTAGCTTCTTGTCTGGTGTATCCCATCATGCAACGTCTTAATATTGTTATAGTGTAGTTGCTAGTGTGAAGCTCCTTGAAGGTAGTATTTTCGATCATCTAGTATGGATCCTGGTGCCAAGTGTATGCTCATGCTACGTGTTGCCTCAAAGATTTGTGTTCCGCTGTTTCTGGTAGGCATGCGTGACTCTGGCAAACTGGAAAGATGGAGACTGGATGAGGATCGCTGTAAAATCATCTTATCTGTACGACTGTACCTGTTTCGCTCAGCCTATCCTGGTCTTGATCTCTTCATGTGATGGCTGTTGTGAGTTTTTCTTTTTCTTTTTTGAATCGGTGGCTGTGGTGAGTTGGTGCGACTGGAGACGTGGTTTCCGTGCCGCTATAATTGTTTTGTTCGGGGCGCATGTCTGAAATGCCAATTGCAAGCTTAAGTGGTTGGTTTCATGGATGTGGAAGCGCAGCAGTACTCCAGAGCGGGACGGGCTTGCTGTAAGAGGAATAGACTCTGTACAATGATGGGTTGTATTGCATTGAGCCTCTCGGTCGGTATATATGAGAGTACATGACTTGGAGGGCAAGACTATTGAAGTACTAGATACATAATATCTATATTACCAAATATATTCTAACATCCCCCGCAGTCACAGCGGGAGCACCACAGACGGTGAGACTGGAGAAGAAGCCGAAGGTAGAAGCCGACGGACTGACATCCCCCTGCAATTGTAGCGTTGTCGCGGTGTGAGTGGTGCGACCGGAGAGAACCGGCGAGTGTAGCTCATGCGGATGATAGCCTTTTGTGCCGAGTGTCAAGGTAGCCAAAAGCTTGGGCGAGTAGCCGTGGTCGGAAAGTCGTGCTTGAGGTAGCCGTGGTCGACGAAGCTGAAGTAGAGGTTGCCGATGTCGAGGTAGCCGCACATGATGCCGCGGGCACAGGGAGGCGTCAATGTGAGGGTGTGCAAGGATGTGTCTGGAAGAAGACAGCGATGCGATCGAGGCATCGTGAAGAAGAAGGTCGATGTTGAAGTCGATGCTGTCGAGACCGCCATAGGCGAGGCGTGCGATGGGTTTGCCAAGCCCGGAAACGCGTCGGGGACGAAGGCACGCACCGGTGTTGCCAATACCGGACGCACAAAGATAGGGACCATCCACGATCATACACCAGTGTCGGAGAGGACCAGCAGAGAAGGCCTCCACGACGGGCGGGTCGCGTAGAGCGGTGAGGAGGAGAGTGCCAGCGCAGCCGCAGTTGTCGGAGTAGACGAAGTAGTCGAGGAAGAGACGACGACTCTGGCGACATGGTCGTGGTGGACGAAGACTGAAGACGTGGCTAAACCAGCAGCCAGGAAGGCAACGCGGGTAGCTTGTAAATGCGCGGCGGCGGTGCTCGAAGTAGGCGAAGAGCTCGAACGGCGTGACGAAGACCATGCACATAGACGATCAGGGGGTCGTCAGTGTGCGGAGACGGCGATGAAGATGTAACGACGAATGCCACAGTAAACGGAGTCGTGCCGTGGAGGGCACTTCTCAAGTCAGTGGCGACCACAGGCGGCGGCGTTGCGGCCTGAGGAAGCAACACAGCGGCAGCCCGAAACTTGGTGGCGTGGTACACGGCCTCGACGACACCGCACAGGGCTGGCTAATCAGACCGACGTGCACGCGGGATCACGACGATGCCGCATAGTTGAAGACGTGGTGGCGGCGATGTCGAGGTCGTCCCGACGGTGGCGGCGACGATGAACCGGCGTGTAGACGTACAGTCGAGGTAGCCGGTGAGCGACGCATGAAGGCGTCCCTTGAGCGTCAAGCATCCGGCTGTTGGAGACGAAGTGCATGCCGGTGTTGTCGATGCCGATGTCGGAGTAGAGGCACGCGTGCTCAACGGCGGTGGGCGACGCAAATCCCGATCTCTAATTGGGAAATTAAAAAAAATTGCAGCAGTATGGAGGAGTCCTCGTGTAGGCCTTGAGTACGTATAGCACCGTATGCCATTTCTCTTTCACCTCGTGCCGTGGTTAACAGCAAGGAGAATCACGAAGAGAGAGGTAGCAGGAGACAACACGCTGCACCATGCAGCATGCGCTCGGTGCCTCACCCCCCGCCCGTGACAACGACGCCCAACGCACGATCTTGGGGCGTGTTCGTTGCATGGAGTCTAAAATTTAGAGGAAAGAATCTTGTCATTTAAGAGTATTAAATAAAGTTTAATTACAAAACTAGCTGCAAAACCCCTGGTCTAAATCGCGAGACGAATCTAATGAGGGTAGGTAAGCCGTGATTAGACGCTGGTTACTGTAGCATACTGTAGCATCACTGTAACAAAATATAGATTAATTAGGCTCGTTAGATTCGTCTCGTAAAGATGTACCTATCTGTAAAAAGGTTTTGTCATTAAATTTTATTTAGTACTCTTAAATAATAAGATTCTCTTTGATGTGACAGGTCTAAATGCTAAATGCTAAAACAACGAACACCCCCTTGATGTCGGACGACGTGGTTCGGTGGTGCAGGAGCTTCCCGAGGACGAGGGCAGGCAAATGCACGATGAGGGAACCGTGGCGGCGCGAGGGCGAGACAGCCAGGCGCTCTTCACGGTGACGGCCTCCAGGAGGGATTCGATCCATCCATGATGCGACGCGACAGAGCGACGAAGGCGACGGATCAAGCGATCCGACGCGAGCCAAGTGCGCTGCCCCCGGCGGAGATCATGAAAATCAATCTCCCCAGGGGCGCGCGGTGCGGAAGCGAACGGCGGCTAGGGTTAGGTCACAGGATCGTAACCCTCTCGTGATACCATGTTGAGTTGCATGCTCCAATTAATTCACCTAAAAGCCTAAGTTGATGGGGAAAAATGGACAATTCACTTATGGTTCAACGCACTCCTTGATGACAATGTCCATGGTGAAGCCGCTGTCCGCGACCATCGCCTCGTCAAAGAGCTTGGCAAATTTCTTGTCATGTTCCACAAAATCCAAACATTCTGCCCGTCTAGCTTCCACGTCAAGGCTGCTGTGCGGCCTGATGGTTGGTGTGAAGGAGGAGGAAGCTGGGAAAAGTTTTTAAGTCTTGAACCCATGAGGTGGCTTGACCGGGTGCTGCGTTGAGCGGTTGGATGCCAGATGAGGCAGGTGGATGGGCTATGAGCCCACATGCGCTGGCCTTGCTCTTAGATGCTACTGTTTGTATTTATGGCATGTTTGTCAGGGTATCGGATTACGTAAAAAATAGTTTTTTATTAGATTTTGAGGTAAAACAGCTTCTCTGTCTTATTCCGGATTATTTGTCCAAAGAGCCTATTCAATCAGGCCGTTTTGGCAAAACAGATTCTGCTGAAATAGATTATGCATTTCAAATGACCGCAGTACCTCTGAAGTTGTCGCTCCAGTTTGTCAATACCTTGTGTACCATATTGAAATGAAAATAATTGCAAAAAAAGTTAAATATAGTCAAGTTTATCTCATTTTAGGTATCTTGTTTGTTGTTTACTCATTTCTGTTTTTACTAGTACTCCTTAGTGTTTTAAATTGATGGCGTTAGGACAACATTTTTAGTTCATTTTTGACCAAAAATGTTTGACGTAACTTCATCAATGGAAAATCAGAGACAGAAATTACACTGTTAGCCCTGTTAACTGGTCCAAAATGGGTCATGTTGTGATGTCTGACATAATTTGAATTATGTGTTGTCGCTGCCTATCTGATGCACATTTGTGAGGCATGTAATTTCTGAACATAATGAAGTCGGTCGTTGATAGATTTATTTCCTTTGCTTGCTCTCCGTTACTTTCCCTTCCTATATTTTACCAGCTAGGCAACATAATTATACAGGATTGGTGCATCAGAATTTATTGTGCCATACAACA
Source organism: Eragrostis curvula (assembly GCA_007726485.1). Taxonomy (NCBI): domain Eukaryota; kingdom Viridiplantae; phylum Streptophyta; class Magnoliopsida; order Poales; family Poaceae; genus Eragrostis; species Eragrostis curvula. The sequence continues at coordinate 41,700,314 of CM017445.1, read as the reverse complement.
AATTCTTGAAGAGCTTCAACTATCCTTTTTCTGTTGGAATGAGGTTTAAAGTTTGTTGCGAGAATGAAGATGCGAATGAGAGGCCTGAACACCCAACTTTGAACTCCGACAATATTTTCTCCATGTTCAACAGTCTCTTGAATTGTCTTTTCTGCTTGTAGGTCTTCTGGATTAATCTCAGATATTAGTGAAGTTGATCCAACAGGATGGCCAGGATCGAAGTGGAGATGCCTCCTGGTATGCATTTTAGGCAATCCTTTTTTTCTATTCCTAGCCAAATAGTCGGGTCTGATTGACAACTGGCCCTGTTTTAAGCTCAATAACTATAATTTGTTCCATTGACCCTCTGAACTGGATGTAACTACTAGATAACAATGAGCCCCAGCAAATGGGTTAACTTTTGCTCTCTGACTTCTGAATTCTCAAAAGAAGTAAGATAGGTTTTAGTTTGAACCCAAGCTGGTTATATACATATATTAGGAGGGAAAAAAAGATAAGAAAGAAAGAGTAGTTGCTATGCTTAAATCTAATGTTTCCTTTATCTTTGGTGAGGTAAACGTGTAATAAAAGATCTCTGTACTTTTCGGTTTTATAACATCAGAGTGCACCAACTGACATGCTCATCTATTTGTACGATTTACAGGTCCGATGGGATGGTGCTACCAACTGCAGCCACATTAATAGAGTATCTCCATGGGAGATCGAGAGAGTCGGTGGCACAAGTTCAGTTACCCACTGTCTTTCATCATCTAGTTCAAAACGAACAAAATTGTGCCTTCCACAAGGTGATTTGGACACTTTACATATTGGTGAGGCAAAATTGTGCATGAAAGTGCTGCATGAAAGTGCTACATATTCATTGCTGAACTTTCATAGCCATATCCTTTTAATGCTTTGCATCAAATTTTTAGGTGGAAATCGTCGTCCGGACTCCATGGCAACTGAAAGTTTCCACAGGGTCTTGCAAGGTCAAGAATTGATGTGCTCTAGGACTCATGGAGTTGCATGCTCTCATTCACAAGATGTCCCAAAATTTCAAACCTCTAATCATAGAAGGTTTTCTGCTGATATGAGGAATTGCTTGTTCAGTGATGCAGAAAGTGGGATCCAATACCAGAAGTCCACTGAGTTTGCGTACCAGCCCTTAGGCTTCAGTGAATCTGTCAGATTCCCAGAGGTCTTGCAAGGTCAAGAAATGTCCCGAGTAGTTCCATTGTACCATGAAAATACTTCTGATGCTTACAAACATAATGGCAGAGTTGGCTCATCTGATTATGTGCATAGGACAGCTGCAACTCAAGGACATTCTTGTCCATGGTTTGCTCCGTCAGCGGCAGAAGTGCGTTCACCCTCATCTGTTCTTATGTTTAACCAAAATATGGTACCACAACCTGAATTTGAAGGCACGGTAAACCTCAAAGATGCGTATGGCAGCTGGTATGTTCCCTTGGAGGAGACGCAGAGGAAAACAGAAGATTGGCAGATTGAGCATCATCAAACGCCATGTGTAGCTGAAAGCAACCAGCTCGACATGATAGAAGCCTTGACTTCTTCGAATGTGGGTAAGCCTGTATCAGCTAACAACAGGGAAGTTGGAGGAAGTAGTTGCAGGCTTTTCGGGTTCTCCTTGACTGACAAGATACTGGTAGCAGAGGAAGATGGCAGGAAAGAAGGGAACTCCGGCGTAGATCGGCAAACTCCTCTAGTGCTAGACTTGTTTGGGCACAGCCAATCGGTACCCGGTGCTCTGCATCCTCTCTGCGCTGCTCCTTTAGGAATGTGATGGTACTTGTATTTAGCAGTTAGTTAGCTTCTTGTCTGGTGTATCCCATCATGCAACGTCTTAATATTGTTATAGTGTAGTTGCTAGTGTGAAGCTCCTTGAAGGTAGTATTTTCGATCATCTAGTATGGATCCTGGTGCCAAGTGTATGCTCATGCTACGTGTTGCCTCAAAGATTTGTGTTCCGCTGTTTCTGGTAGGCATGCGTGACTCTGGCAAACTGGAAAGATGGAGACTGGATGAGGATCGCTGTAAAATCATCTTATCTGTACGACTGTACCTGTTTCGCTCAGCCTATCCTGGTCTTGATCTCTTCATGTGATGGCTGTTGTGAGTTTTTCTTTTTCTTTTTTGAATCGGTGGCTGTGGTGAGTTGGTGCGACTGGAGACGTGGTTTCCGTGCCGCTATAATTGTTTTGTTCGGGGCGCATGTCTGAAATGCCAATTGCAAGCTTAAGTGGTTGGTTTCATGGATGTGGAAGCGCAGCAGTACTCCAGAGCGGGACGGGCTTGCTGTAAGAGGAATAGACTCTGTACAATGATGGGTTGTATTGCATTGAGCCTCTCGGTCGGTATATATGAGAGTACATGACTTGGAGGGCAAGACTATTGAAGTACTAGATACATAATATCTATATTACCAAATATATTCTAACATCCCCCGCAGTCACAGCGGGAGCACCACAGACGGTGAGACTGGAGAAGAAGCCGAAGGTAGAAGCCGACGGACTGACATCCCCCTGCAATTGTAGCGTTGTCGCGGTGTGAGTGGTGCGACCGGAGAGAACCGGCGAGTGTAGCTCATGCGGATGATAGCCTTTTGTGCCGAGTGTCAAGGTAGCCAAAAGCTTGGGCGAGTAGCCGTGGTCGGAAAGTCGTGCTTGAGGTAGCCGTGGTCGACGAAGCTGAAGTAGAGGTTGCCGATGTCGAGGTAGCCGCACATGATGCCGCGGGCACAGGGAGGCGTCAATGTGAGGGTGTGCAAGGATGTGTCTGGAAGAAGACAGCGATGCGATCGAGGCATCGTGAAGAAGAAGGTCGATGTTGAAGTCGATGCTGTCGAGACCGCCATAGGCGAGGCGTGCGATGGGTTTGCCAAGCCCGGAAACGCGTCGGGGACGAAGGCACGCACCGGTGTTGCCAATACCGGACGCACAAAGATAGGGACCATCCACGATCATACACCAGTGTCGGAGAGGACCAGCAGAGAAGGCCTCCACGACGGGCGGGTCGCGTAGAGCGGTGAGGAGGAGAGTGCCAGCGCAGCCGCAGTTGTCGGAGTAGACGAAGTAGTCGAGGAAGAGACGACGACTCTGGCGACATGGTCGTGGTGGACGAAGACTGAAGACGTGGCTAAACCAGCAGCCAGGAAGGCAACGCGGGTAGCTTGTAAATGCGCGGCGGCGGTGCTCGAAGTAGGCGAAGAGCTCGAACGGCGTGACGAAGACCATGCACATAGACGATCAGGGGGTCGTCAGTGTGCGGAGACGGCGATGAAGATGTAACGACGAATGCCACAGTAAACGGAGTCGTGCCGTGGAGGGCACTTCTCAAGTCAGTGGCGACCACAGGCGGCGGCGTTGCGGCCTGAGGAAGCAACACAGCGGCAGCCCGAAACTTGGTGGCGTGGTACACGGCCTCGACGACACCGCACAGGGCTGGCTAATCAGACCGACGTGCACGCGGGATCACGACGATGCCGCATAGTTGAAGACGTGGTGGCGGCGATGTCGAGGTCGTCCCGACGGTGGCGGCGACGATGAACCGGCGTGTAGACGTACAGTCGAGGTAGCCGGTGAGCGACGCATGAAGGCGTCCCTTGAGCGTCAAGCATCCGGCTGTTGGAGACGAAGTGCATGCCGGTGTTGTCGATGCCGATGTCGGAGTAGAGGCACGCGTGCTCAACGGCGGTGGGCGACGCAAATCCCGATCTCTAATTGGGAAATTAAAAAAAATTGCAGCAGTATGGAGGAGTCCTCGTGTAGGCCTTGAGTACGTATAGCACCGTATGCCATTTCTCTTTCACCTCGTGCCGTGGTTAACAGCAAGGAGAATCACGAAGAGAGAGGTAGCAGGAGACAACACGCTGCACCATGCAGCATGCGCTCGGTGCCTCACCCCCCGCCCGTGACAACGACGCCCAACGCACGATCTTGGGGCGTGTTCGTTGCATGGAGTCTAAAATTTAGAGGAAAGAATCTTGTCATTTAAGAGTATTAAATAAAGTTTAATTACAAAACTAGCTGCAAAACCCCTGGTCTAAATCGCGAGACGAATCTAATGAGGGTAGGTAAGCCGTGATTAGACGCTGGTTACTGTAGCATACTGTAGCATCACTGTAACAAAATATAGATTAATTAGGCTCGTTAGATTCGTCTCGTAAAGATGTACCTATCTGTAAAAAGGTTTTGTCATTAAATTTTATTTAGTACTCTTAAATAATAAGATTCTCTTTGATGTGACAGGTCTAAATGCTAAATGCTAAAACAACGAACACCCCCTTGATGTCGGACGACGTGGTTCGGTGGTGCAGGAGCTTCCCGAGGACGAGGGCAGGCAAATGCACGATGAGGGAACCGTGGCGGCGCGAGGGCGAGACAGCCAGGCGCTCTTCACGGTGACGGCCTCCAGGAGGGATTCGATCCATCCATGATGCGACGCGACAGAGCGACGAAGGCGACGGATCAAGCGATCCGACGCGAGCCAAGTGCGCTGCCCCCGGCGGAGATCATGAAAATCAATCTCCCCAGGGGCGCGCGGTGCGGAAGCGAACGGCGGCTAGGGTTAGGTCACAGGATCGTAACCCTCTCGTGATACCATGTTGAGTTGCATGCTCCAATTAATTCACCTAAAAGCCTAAGTTGATGGGGAAAAATGGACAATTCACTTATGGTTCAACGCACTCCTTGATGACAATGTCCATGGTGAAGCCGCTGTCCGCGACCATCGCCTCGTCAAAGAGCTTGGCAAATTTCTTGTCATGTTCCACAAAATCCAAACATTCTGCCCGTCTAGCTTCCACGTCAAGGCTGCTGTGCGGCCTGATGGTTGGTGTGAAGGAGGAGGAAGCTGGGAAAAGTTTTTAAGTCTTGAACCCATGAGGTGGCTTGACCGGGTGCTGCGTTGAGCGGTTGGATGCCAGATGAGGCAGGTGGATGGGCTATGAGCCCACATGCGCTGGCCTTGCTCTTAGATGCTACTGTTTGTATTTATGGCATGTTTGTCAGGGTATCGGATTACGTAAAAAATAGTTTTTTATTAAATTTTGAGGTAAAACAGCTTCTCTGTCTTATTCCGGATTATTTGTCCAAAAAGCCTATTCAATCAGGCCGTTTTGGCAAAACAGATTCTGCTGAAATAGATTATGCATTTCAAATGACCGCAGTACCTCTGAAGTTGTCGCTCCAGTTTGTCAATACCTTGTGTACCATATTGAAATGAAAATAATTGCAAAAAAAGTTAAATATAGTCAAGTTTACAAAAATATATATGCATGTGAACATTTTTTTAAAAAAAAAAGTTTGCAAAAGATAGTCAAGTGTGATCTAGTTTTGAAAATCTCGTCACAACAATCACAGCGGTGTAATCGGTTCGTAATTCGTACTTTGGGTTTGTAAGTTACATATTTTATAAACAAACATAAGTGTGTTGTTGTCTGGCGGGCCCACATATAGGGGCTATGCACAAGGAGAGAATCCACCAAAGCTACAAATAGCAGCTTCTGCTTATACGTTCAAAACTGAAACAGATTCTAGCTACGACCTTTCGCATAATCTTTAATGTTTTGGCATTGGCAATTTTGCAGAAGAAGCAGAAGCAAAAGTCGGTGCATAAGAGCATCTCCAAGAGTTCCCAATAAAATAACTCCTGAAAAACTGATATTGAGAGCTTTCAAAAAACTATTGGGAGCCAAAAGAAAGTTTTCCTCCAACAGTTCCTTAAAAATCGATTCCCATTAAAGTTAAATTGCTGCTACATCATCTAAAAAAATGAAACTGATTTTGGATTGCGGCATGCTGTTAACCAATTGGATTGTACACAATCAACACTACGGTCCTTGCTGATAGATGGAAGAGCCACTTGAATCAAGACGTCTATGTGCGCATCAAGAAAACATAGATCACCCATTGATCTGGCCAGTGCTGGGGAAGGTCAAATCCAGAGTTCAGCTAACGATGTTCAAATCACCGAATTCCAGGGAGACGAAGCGGACGTTGGAGGAGGCCGTGCGCTCAACTGGTTGATGGACGAAAGCGACGCGCTAATCCAGACGCACGGAGGCAACGGCTCGGCGTGCTGGACTGCATGAACAGAGTCGGGTCCGAATGAACGAAGGCCGCGGCGCGCTGATCCCGACGAACTAAGACGGCAGCGCGGCGTTCTAGTCCGGACGAACGAAGCCGGCAGGGCGGCGGCACGGCGGCAAGTCGATGGCCTGCAACGAACGAGCGGAAGGAGGCAGATGTGATTTTGGCATGGATTTGCCGTTTTTGCGCTGGGTTTCGCCGATTGGGAGTGCAGTCTAGCGCGAATATTTGACAACCAAAGCGTTGGTTTCCAAAACAAGATTTTGGGAGCATGTATTAGGAACTCTTGGAGATGCTCTAAGCCCTGCTAAACGCCCCCTTATAGCTGATAGCAGACTCGAAAGCTTATGTTCGACGGTTGGCTAATTTTGTTGCTCATCTTTGTGTGCTAAGAGCGCATCTTTTTGTAATCATGTAATGTTAGACAATTCTCCCTTACCTTCTTATTACTTTGCACTAAGTGATTGTATCCTCCACACTAATGAATGACGAAGAAGATACTCAACCCCCCTCCCACCACATACACACATGAAAAAAAAACTGTGTCAGGGCAAGGAGAGAGCGTGAACAAGCAAACTCGCTCTAGCACAACGATGACAATGAGAGCAGAGTTGGGGGGCCAATGCCGAATTTCCGAGGACTCAAAGGGTCCGCCAAGTCGCCAATTGTGTTGCCGCTGAATTGCGAATTGAAATCAATTCATGCGATGGAAGTAGACTGCGCACTCTGCTTTAAATGCTGAAAAAAAATAGTCACGGACATGTTAAAGGAAAAGGATGCATTCATTTTTGCAGCACAACACATTATCAAGGTGAAATTTATTGGATATATAGATGTAAAGTACAATATTCCGGAACACAAGATATATATGGGATCATACATTCACAGTGGGCAGATGACTTCCAAAGGCAAGACACCAGTGTAACACCCTTATTATTTGGAACTGCAAGTTTTACATTGTAGGTTCAACGCTAGGTAAATACTCCTTCATCCAAAAGTTCACGGATAGACCTCGATGATAGAGCGAACACCAACAGGAATGATTTTATAGTCATTGAAACCAGCCTAAAAAATGATCTTCATCTATTCCTGCTCGTCTCGCTCAACGCCGTCGATATGCATGATGAAGAGATCATATAAGGCTTGCGTCTCTTTGTGCTTATGGTCGGACATCCCTGCTCCAATCACCATGTCAAATATTATGACTTTTCCTCCTGCATCTCTCGGAGCTATAGCTTTCCTGCAGTTCTTTAGTATCTTTGACACACTCTGCGTCGCCCCAATTGTGCAAAACCCACTGGAAATAATAGAGGTGAAGAAATACAACATAGATAGAAATTAACCATTTTGACTTGGTCAGAACATACATAGCACTAGTGCAATTATAATACTTTGGTTTATTTGCTTCCAGATTATGTCTTTTTTATTATCTAAAAAAGATATACTCCCTCCATTCTTAAACACTCAACATCCCTTTTTTCTTGACATTACAACAACGAAATTAGAGTAAAATTACAGTAACTAGGTTGTCTTAACGGCAAACAAATAGAAAACTGAGGGAGTATATGACACCGTTAACCTTTTTTTCTATTAGTTCAACTATCTTCTGTCCTAAAATTGTATAAACAGATACATATATAAGTTAACCTTAATTAAAGTACTTTTGGAGGGACATAAATATACAAGCAATATATATTTCTAGATATGAACATAAGTCTACAAGCATACCTCGTTATTTGACCATCACAACTGTCGTTAATTATTCTATAAATGAATAGCTTTATTAATGGGAAAGTGATTGCATTGTGACGATAGTACTTGTCTTATTCCCTTGTGAACCATTTGCTAGAGACTAATGTAGCCAACACTTTCACGGTATCTATTTTTTTTCCCTAATTCACACATCCTAAGTTATTAGTGCCATATATTTTCATTTTCATTTGTACGCAAAAATGAGGAGCCATGCTGAGATGTATTATGGATTTAGCATTTGTGATAAGTAACGGACATGGAGTTTGGAGGGGTAGCCATTCCAACCAAGGACGAGTTAGTGTTTCATTTATGCTAGCAGTGGGTTTGTAAGGAGAAAGGAGAGGAAGAGAGATGTGGTGAGAGATGTTTGTTTGTTTTTTTCTTCACAAGAGAGGCAGGACGAGGGCAGCATTCTAGCATTCTAAGCAAGGTGATCAATGAAATGAGATCTTGTTTGAAGAAATTTCATGCTCATCTTTCTCCCTCACTTAACGCAATGTTTGGCATGAAGAAATTGGTATTTTTGCCCTCCTCTTGGTTATTTTTGTTTCTCTTGGTAAGTGATTTAATTTGGTTGGATTTCTTGTGGCTTCTCATTGCTAGGATGCACAAGAACATGCCTAGATTTATCCCTGATAATATATGGTACGATCATTTTTTATGTCATGGATTTCTCCAATTCATCCATACCATAGGGGTCCTGAATTTCATGAAATTTGTAATAGTTTCTTGAGATCTAGGTGTGATTCTTGTGAAATAGGTTCTCTATACCCAGACCCATCTATTTTCCAATTCTCGTAAGGTTTGGAGTTCTTGTGGTTTTTCGAGCACCCAAGACAAAAGGTCTAAATATCAGCTCATAAGGTTTGTTCTTGTTAGTGAGTATGAAGGTGCACTATCAAAAGGTCCAAGTCTTGGATTTGAGAAGAGTTTCGTGAAGGTCCGAATAAGGAGTTTCTATTCTGAGCGTCTGATTTTGCTTCAAAAGTTCCAAATTCCTGGTTTCACTTCATTCCTCAATGCATTTTTTTTGTTCCCTTGTGTATGAGCTTCTGGTTTGCGTCAAGGGTCGTGCTCTTTGTTCCAAGGATTAGTAGATCAATTGTGGGTACGTGGACTTGACAATTGCAAGAAGAGATGTATGTTTAATCAAAATATGGAAATGTCATCTAATTCGAAAGAATTACCTTGAGAAAAACAACATCTGCCGACGGGATGCTCTCAAACATGTCACCAACGATGTACTTCACGTGGGTGCCAGTTGGAGCACCAACCACGACGTGCGGGAGATCTAGCACGTTGCACTGGACACGCGGGAATGCCTTCGATAGGGGCGGGCGTTCGGTCATACCCGATGTTTCGGTCCGGTTTTTTCGGTCTTCTCAATTTTCGGTTATCTAGAATTGCTATCCGAAATGACAACGAAAATTTGGGTGCCCGACAACTTTGGGTACCTAAATTTCGGTTCGGTCTTCGGTTATACCCAAACTACCCAAATTAGCATTAATTTTCAGAGAAAAAATAAAATAAACTTGATTATACCCAAAATACACTATGCAATCAACTTGATAATGAGTTACCATTATATGATAGGAGAAACATGAATATGATGGATGAGTAACAAAGGATGTTATGTGACCATGGTTTGAGTCTATGTGCTAAATCCTACATCATCATATTAATTTGGGTAGTTTGGTTAGTTCGGGTACCAAGGGTACTACCCGAAATTGAACAATAAAATTCGGTTACCCAAGGGTACTACCCAAACAAGTATCCGAAGACCGAAATTCCGGTTTTTTCGGTCTCGGTCTCGGTTTTTTCGGTTTCGGTGTTTGGGTATCGGTTTTTGTGCCCACTCCTAGCCTTCGAGATGGCCTGACTCTAGAGCCACCGAGCCCACCAGCAACGTCAATTAGTGAGCTGACGCCATTGAAGATGTTCCCGTACTCGTTGATGACGATGTCCATCGCGAAGGCGCTATCTGCGACCATACCATCACCAAAGAGCATACCAAAGTTTGTGTCACGTGCAGTAAAATCCCACAAATTTTGTCCGTGCGTCATCTTGAAGAGGGTCGGATCTGGCAGCTCATGTTGGAACCAATCACCGAGGCGAAGGAACGGGGTCACAGAGACACCATCGAGCATCAAGCTCAGAATGGGAGTCAAATTTGCGGAGTTGGCCAGAAGGCGAGATGTCGGCATGAGCCCGCGATGCAGCGGTACCGGTAGGAAAAACCTGCTCCACGATGCCTGGCGTACCACGGAGACACGGAGCTTGCCGCTGTCAGGCTGCCTGTAAGAGTGCTCAGGTCTTTTTCCCTTTTCGCAAGGCTTTTTTCCTTTTTCTTTTAATTCGGAAAATGGGTTCAACTAACTGTTGACAGAAACAGGGGCAAACGGCAGTTTCCAACTCAAAAGGTCCGATTTTGCAAAGTTCTGAAAATAGGTCTATTTTCGGAATGGTGTTTCCCTTTTTCTTTCTTTTTCTTCTATCAATGGTGACTCCTTTTCTTAGCCAAATATTAAGATAATATTCAAAATGCGAAAAGGCAACAGCCCATGTGTGTAGTGTGTAGCATCTGACTTTTCCAGCACTATCACTGACCTAGTACCGTTCTTTCCATTTAGTCAATGATTAAAACAATTCAGTATAGACGGTTTCTTCCCCGTCCAGAGTTTAACTTCACTAACTTGAAAGAGACTCTCCACCCGAACGAACAAGCGATCCGTCGAAAAAAGTAACTAAACAAAAAAAAGGGAATCTTAGGTTTTGCTACTGGCCTCATCAATCGGTATACCAACTACCTCCAAATAAGAGCGCTAGTGAGATTTAAAGCTTTTGGAAGACATTATATTGTTAAAAAAACTGGATTTTCTCAGTTTACATACTTAATCTTCTTCCTATAAAGTAGGAATACAACTTCACATGACACGACCGATTGTATAAGGCCAATTTTACAGTACCTCAAAATATGGACCGTCGATCTTAACTAGATTGGAGAGCTCTCCGGAGATAATCTCGTGTGCATCAAAGTTGATCCTTTCAAGGCACTTGCAGACAAAGAGTCAAGTGATAGCCATGTTTTCCTCCTTGATGGCATCTTTCTAGCTAGCTGCACAACATGAGGTCAATCACAAAACTCAAAAGTTTCACATGGCACAGCTACACTGCACATAAATTCACTCACATGACGTACCATGTGTGATGCCACATGTAAGTACTTTATATTTTCTTAGAAAAGAAACAAACATTGTTACATTAACCAATCTAGCAGATTGACCTCAGCCGGTACACAACCATTTTTCAGAGAAGCCACGGCCACAGCCGAAGCTAGCACATCCACAACTCTACCAAAGGATCCCTAAGGGTATACCTCAATGATAGAGCGAACACCAACAACGGGTATAATTTTGTAGTCACTAAAACCAGCCTAAAAAATAATCTTCTTCCATTCTTGCTCGTCTCGCTCGGCGCCATTGATAAACATGATGAAGAGATCAAAGAGGACTTGCGTCTCTCTGTGCTTCAGGTCAGACGTGCCTGCTCCGACCACCATGTCAAATATTATTACTTTTCCTCCTGCATCTCTTGGAGGTATAGCTTTCTTGCAATTTCTTAGTATCTTGACACACTCAGCTTCGCCCCAATCATGCAAAACCCACTGGAACACCAAATAAATAGATAGTTTCTCAACATCAACGCGTCATGTCAACCTCAGTGCTTATTCTCAGAGCATTTATACACAAGAGAACAATGCATCAAAGGCCAAACAGATTTAAAGATATTTTTTTCGACGGAACTAAGAAAAACAGATTTAAAGATTATATTAATAAGGGCATCATACCTTGAGAAAAACAGCGTTTGACGAAGGGATGCTCTCAAACATGTCACCTGCGATGTACGTCACGTCGGTGCCAGTGGGAGCACTGGCCACGACGTGAGAGAGATCTAGCACGCTACACTTGATATCCGGGAATGCCTTGGAGATGACCTGGGTTGCACCACCGAGCCCACCAGCGACGTCGATCAGTGAGGTTATGCCATGGAAGACATCGCCGCACTCCTTTATTACAATGTCCATGGCAAAATCAGAGTCTGCGACCATCCCATTGTCAAAGAGCTTGGCAAATTTTGCGTCACGGCCTGTAAAATCCCACAAGTCCTGACCATGCGCAGCCTTGAAGAGCGACGGCTCCTCTGGCATCACGTGCTGGAACCACTCACCGAGGCCGAGAAACGGGGACACAAAGACACTATCGAGTATCAAGGTCAGAAACGGAGCCACGTTTGGTGATCCTACCAGAAGGCGAGATACCGGTGTGAGCCCGTAAACGTGCTCACCGCCGTTGACGGAGAGCTCGACGCTGAACACGCCGGTGACCGTGAGCACGCGCATGAGGCGTCGCAGGTAACGGAATCTGGACTCGTGGAGCTTGATTCTGGTGACTATCTGGGGTAGGGTGGCGGTGCCACCGTGGGCGTGAATGGCGTCGGCGATGCCGAGGTCCAGCGCGGACTTGAGGGCCATGGACTTGACGAAGCCGAAGGTGTGGTGCCAGAGCTCGAGCTGAGCATTCAGCAAGGCTTGGGGGTTAGAGCTTGGGGTGAGCGCCATGATGCAACCAGGCCTGGATGCAACGCTACTGCTGTTTCCGTTTGTGATGCATGGACGATACGTTGAGCTGTTATATGTAGGCGTGCGTGCTGTTGTGGGATCAATCAAATGAACAAGCAGCGTCCAGTGGTTTCCTAGTCACCCTCACGTATGTTCATGTGCTGCGACTTTTCCACGAGAGGCAGAAAGTCGTCAAGGGTGTCAGAGACCAACCACATGTTTCGATGGCACTAATATCGTACCGATGGCAGTATGGCATTGGCCGAGAAAAGAAGAGCTGCTCGTCCTGTCCCCCGTCATCTTCATGGCGTGCTGTAGCAACTCACCAGCCAGAAATAACAAGTTTTATTTCGTTCCTTCAATTTCATGGCCTCCATGCTCTCGCATTCAGACAGGTACAGTGTAAGGTTCCAAAATGCAGTCGATCCCCAGATAGCAGTGGCGCGCGCACAATTGCCAATTGAGGTGAAGATAGAAGACGATTGAATTTGAGAGGCCAAACTGTGTCAGAACGATGCTTGCCCGCAGGATTATTTGAGGACAACTGCTCTGCCACGTAGCGTTTTGTTGGAGCCGATGCTATCTAAATTTGGTGCCATATGAAAAATTTCCAGTTGATGAATATTTCATCTGAATCACACGACGCAAATGTTTCATGTGGCAAGGAGACTGCACATGACCTCATTCACGCAGTCACCGTGCCTCGCTCACATGAAGCATGCAGAATGCAACTGTGCCACGTGCAGATTCTTTCCCAAAAAAAATATTTTAAAAAAATACAGGACAAGCTATTCACGGCATACATATGTATATGTTATAACTAAAACGTGTAATTGCCAATGGGAATCACCAGATATAAGTCGTAGTCTAGAACAAAACATCTACTGCTGATTAGAACGCTTCGGTTACTATTACTGGAGGAAGAAGGGGACTTGGCTTCAGTGTCGATGTAGTCCTTGGTGCTGGGAAGATGTCATTGTTTCTTCTCTCACTCATGTAACCACATCAGGAACATGCCCCCTTTTCTTATAGCTAGTGTGGCTTAGGACCAGGTCAAAGAGGATTTGATTAGAAGGGACACCAATCGTGGGCCTTTGGTCAGTACGTGACCTTATCTTTAGGAATGGCAGTTAGCCACTGTGGACGAACCCAACAATGTACATTATACACTTATGAACGTTCCCGAGATACTAGGCTGATGATGTCGCTAAACTACAAGAAATTTAGCCTTTTGTGAAAATCAGTTAGTGTCACAAAAACTGAATTTTATGTCATCATGAACAAAGTTATAACGCTAGCGTGACGAAATTGTGTTCGTCACCTATTATGCACTTAGAATTACCTTCTATGACGAAAACATGATTTTTCGTCATATACATTTGTGATGTTTATTCTATCGTCACTAATTGTGACGAGCCAAAAAATGTCACAAAATACAATTTAGCCCAGCAATAGCCCACGAACATACCAACCTTTCTTTGGCCAAGCCCAATTCATTGTGGTCCTTTTCCATTTAACATATTTCAGGCTTTTACAAGGTTTTTTTCTTTTTTTGTAGCTGGCTTGATTCGTTTGGCAAATTATTTGTATGGGCTAATTTCATATGGGCCAATATGACAACCATATATACTATCCAGATTGTGGGCGGAGCCACAAAGAAAGTCATTCAACATACACTGGATCAGGATTCAACGTCATTACAGCCACTTATTTTATTAAGTAAAAAATCACATCCGGTATGCAAATATCAATCGATTCAATGTTGTATGTCACAAGCATTCATGGTTACAAGTCACACTCAGATACACTAACAAAATAATGATTACAGATCCAACTATTAAGCATGGCAACCAGGTCCAACCAACATTCCAGCATAGTGGTCCTGACAATGGAAAATAACATGAACCAATATTATTAGTTAGCACTAATTTACAGATGTCCAATTATTTATAAGCAACAGCTAAATGTATAATAGAACAGTAAATTTCACAAACCTATAACTATTTGCACATTTGTATCACAAAACTACAACTTTTGAAGTCTATTTCACAAAACTACAACTATTTTGACCCTTAGTAACAAGAAACTACAACTTTTGTGTCACATGTGTGATTGACAAGTGGGGCCAAGCTATGTGGAACTTGTGTGAATGACAGGTGGGACCATGCTACAAAAGTTGTAGGTTTGTGTTACTAAGGTTAAAATAATTGTAGTTTTGTGAAATAGACTTCAAAAGTTGTAGCTTTGTGATACAAAGGTGCAAATAGTTGTAGCTTTCTGAAATTTACTCAAGGTACAAACTTAATTAGTTCCTGCACTAATTTACAGAGTGTAAAGCATCGCCTACCTCGGTGGATCCAGATAAAGCAAGGACTATGGTTTCTTTATGTTTAACATCGCCTGCCCTTTAAATACAACACTCATTTTGACTGCTGAGTCAGAAACAACTCTGGAACATTGTAAACAAATAACTCTAACTTTAGAACGTTGCTCATTTTTCTTTTTATATTTTTGTAAAAAGATCAAGAAATGAGTTTCAGTAGCTAAATTACACAGCTAGATCGGTCGTCAGCTAACTTTAGAACAACTCTGGAGCATTGTAAACCAACACTTCAGATTTAGCTCCCACGATACCACACTACAAGAAAACACGTTATTAGTCACCAGCCCTATAGTTACCAAGACATTTGGTGGCTACAAGTATATATTTAGTCACCAGCATGTCGTTTCCTTGGTGACCATAGCATATACTCCCTCCGTTTTTAAATTATTGTCGCCGTTGACTTTTTTATTTATGTTTGACCATTCGTCTTATTCAAAATATATGTTCGAATATGCAAAATTATACATTATGTTTAAACTTACTTTAGAGATGAAACAAATCATAACAAAATATATGATATTTTTCAAACTTTTTTGAATAAGACGAATGGTCAAACATAGCAAAAAAAGTCAATGACGACAACAATTTAAAAACGGAGGGAGTAGCACATTTCCTTTTGCAAACCAACCCCCTGTCGCACGCATCTGGCTGCTCCAACACACGAAACACCAATAGCCACCAAGCCAAATCAAACACGTCCTCCCCATCCCCATCGAGAGCCTGGTTCCCCAAATCAAAAGCACGCGAGCGCGGCGAGGGAAATAAGATGAAGACGGCGGCGGCAGCGGCGTTCACCGGCGGCGACCTCGCACTCGCCGGCGGCGGCCTCGCACTCCCCCGCAGCATCCTCGACCACCTCGTCTCCAGCATATCCCGCTTTACCTCGTCTCCCACCACTCCGACGAGGAGGAGCCCTCCGCCCCCATCGCGGCGGCGCCTGCTCCCGATTCGACGGACGCCGGATTCATCTTCTAGCTCTTCCTCGACTACCTCGTCCCCACCCGCTCCGGCTCCACGAATCCCTACTGCTACCCCGACGAGGAGGACGCCCCTGCCCCTATCACCGTGCCGCTTGCTCCTGCTGCTGCAGCGAAGGAGGAGACCACGCGTGCCCCAGCTGTCCGTGTCGCCGGTTCGGGCCAAGGAGAGAGACGTCGCTGCTAGGGACGAGCGTATATGTATTGGATTATCCCAATCACGACATGTTGCTTTGTTCAAATGTGATTGGTTTGATTTGGATAAAAATAAAGCTGTGAGGATTGATAATGACTTTATTAGTGTCAATATTGGTAAGAAGTGGTACACAGATGATTCATTTGTCTTGGCTGATCAAGTGGGACAGGTCTTCTACGTTAATGACACCAAACTCAAAGGGGATTGGAGAGTGGTGCAGAAAGTGCAACATCGTCACCTATTTGACCCTGAAATTTGGAGTCCTGAGTCTGCTGAAAGGGATTTGGAAATAGCTGGAAGTGAGGATGTCGCATTTCAAGATGAAGAGGCTAGTGATGTTTTAGTAGATGAAACTTTTGTAGCAAGTATGTTGCATAGAGAAGATGTTAGTCCAGAAGTTGTGAATGATCCAAAAGAGTTGGCGTCTTTGATAGAGGAACCGGTTTCTTTAGATGTATATGAGGCAGCCGATCTTTGATAGTTTTGTTTTCTCAATATTATTTCCAGAAATAATCATATTAGGTATTTGTTACTTATTTGCATTGTCTTCTCAGTATTAAATCCAGAAAGTGTACTATTGTGTTTTTTCCTCACTATTTGCTCTTGTATGGCAGATGGCACCAGGGCAAAGAATTTGACAACCAAGAGGTACAACAGCTGCAGTCGGTGCCTCCACATCTGTCATAACTAAGAAGAATGTAAGGGGCATCAACAAAGGAAAAGGCTTAGAGCGTTTGATCAAAAAGGCTGGCCATCCATTGAACTTGATTATATCTGAAGAAAAGAGGCCTGTAGGGGAAAATAATGAGCTACTCTCAAGGGAGATTGGATTTCTTACTAGGTACCATGCACCGATCCGCCGTGATGGCTGGCAAAGTCTTGATGACAATGATAAGGTGCCCCTCTATGAACTTCTCAAGGTATGTTGATTAAACATCTGCTGCTGAACCTGAAAGTTATATCATCTGTGAGCTCCTTTTTAAAGTAAACTTTCTGTCTTT
Organism: Eragrostis curvula; assembly: GCA_007726485.1. Taxonomy (NCBI): domain Eukaryota; kingdom Viridiplantae; phylum Streptophyta; class Magnoliopsida; order Poales; family Poaceae; genus Eragrostis; species Eragrostis curvula. The sequence goes on along the minus strand of CM017445.1, from coordinate 41,683,298 downwards.
GTAGCTTAAATTCAACCTTGATTTTGCCGAACCTCGTGTCAAAGGCTGTGTGGACTTGCTATTTTCATCTTGCTACAAAAGTTTTCGCCATAGATGTCACAATCACTATTTATTTCATGGTGGCGGTGAAACTGCAAGAGCAAATCCATATAGACCCCTTGCTGAACGAGTCGATGACTGGATTTGGCTGTGTGATCACTTTGAGACAGATAAGTATAAGGTACATCATCTTCTTTTCATGTCCTTTCTGTACATAATTTGGACGCTAGGACAGATAAAATAATTTACCAATGATTTGGAAGCTAGCAATTTAGAGAAAATTCTAAATTGTTAATGATTGTTAGTTTTGGTTCAACATGTGCAGAAACGGTCATCTACAGGAAAACTTAATCGCTCAAGGCTTCCATATGTTCACAGGAAGGGAACAAAATCTTTTGTTGCCCTCCATCATGAGCTGGTACAGAATTATCATCTAACTTTATTGTTGTATACACTATTAGGCTGTTGTTTCTTAAATGAAAGTTGAATGATGTGTTCTTTGACCAGCCAAGTTTTTCTTTTGATAGGGATGTGGTGAAATTACGTTGTACAAAGAATGCAATTCAAATCAACATGGATGGGCGTCAGCAGATGCTATGGAGAAGCATGTAAGCCTCAATTTGCCTCCTACCAGTTAGAAATTTCCTTATTACCAAGTAAAAATCGCTTCTGATCCTTAGTTTGATAAAGGAACAAATGGTGGCTATGCAACAACAAGCAGTAGAAGATAGCGAGACACCATTAAAGGAGGCAAAAATATGTGAATTTGTCCTTTGTAAGGCATATGGGTACATCAGGGGGCGTGGTCATGGCCCAAAACCCAACAGGAGACCCATCTCAAGCACCTCAAGCTCTGCACAACAGCGAAGAATGGAAGATGAACTGGCTGCCACAAAGTTAGTAATTACTGCTCATCAAGCTACCATTGAGTCGCAACAAGCTACTATAGAAGCACAACAAGCTCGACTTAGTCATCAAGATAAGAGAATCGATTGGCTGAGCAGTGTGATGTGTAAAATTACTGGGGTTACACCTCCAATGGACTACTTTGATGCAGCAGGACCAGGATCCAAAGAAACTCCAACAAATTCGTCTGATGGGCAAGGTGCATAGTTAACAAATCTTATCTTTGAACAAAAATGCATGATAGATTAAGTACATCATATGAATTGTTTCATGAGGAGCGGTGTGTAAATATGTTTTCTCTTTTTTGTAGGCTCTTTGGTGTCCGATGGAATCTCATGGAGGTGAAAACCTTCAAGATTCTGTACAAGGTAATGCTATTACAACCCTTCATTGCTCGTTACGATTACCTCTCGTGCTAATATGCCAAGCTGCTGGTATCACAAGCTTGCCTCTAAATGATGTACAAATATTTAGGTTCATAGAGAATTTATGTTCATGTTACTTGTTAGCTGATAAAACTAGAGCAGAGCATGTTTGGCGAACAATAAGGTTTACACAGAAGAAATATTGTTCTGTATCCAGCCCACTAATAGATTTGCTATATATAGCTTCAGACACTATGTTCTTTAATTTCCTCTCTTTTTCTTATTTCTGCTCCAGGTGAAATTGTACCAAGACTCTCTGTCATGTTGAACGCAACAAGTCCGAGCAGGATGTCCATATAGGAGCAATAACTACATAAATATAGACTAGAATATATCTTTGTCCGAGATTTTGACCTGTTCCTTTGTATGTATGCTGCGGCAGTAGATGTTATTGTTCTCAGACTTGAGAAAAGTAAATTCGGCTATTGGATTGTTTATGATTTACAAGATAGTTTGGTACTGAATCCCACAAATACTGTTATATTGAATGGTTGTAAAGGAATATTAAATATATTTTACTGCATGCCTAGCGCCTTTAGTCACCAATGTCGTGTTATCTGGTGACTAGATGCATGTTGTCACCAAGGATGCCTAGGTATCTAAATTGTTTTTGTCACCAAGGAGCTGTTGGTTGCTAAAGACCTTTAGTCACCAATATTTGGTTGGTCACTACTGATATGTCTTTTAGTCACCAAGAGTCAGTTGGTCACTACTGATGTGTGTTTTAGTCACCAAGAATTGTTGGTCACTACTGATATGTGTTTTAGTCACCAAGATACTTGATGTTGGTCACAAAATACCTACAGTGACAAAATTATAGCCACCGGCATGTGACCAAGGTTTGTTAGTGACTAGTTCCTATTAGTGACCAACTATCAACTTGTAGTGACCAAGGACCTTGGTCGCTGAAAGTCCTTTTTCTTGTAGTGCCATGCCGTGCAAGAGCATAAGCTTCACAATTAGGGCTATAATGCTGCTAGTATGAGCCGGATTTTTAAAGCGAACAAAGTTGTCTTTATGGATGGACTTTGGAATGAGTAAAGAATACATGTAACACAACTAATAACAATATCGCACAAACACAAAATCCAGCTAAAGCTCCCTCGGGTTTGCATCTACGTTCTAGTACAAATACTGCTTTTATCTTTAGAAAACCACATCTTGGAAATAAAAATTATTTGTTTCAAAGTCTCGCCTTTTGCAGAAGCAGTTCAAAAATTGAAACAAAGGCATTGAATGATCCCTGTAATGAAACGGCAATTTACGCTCTGCCAAAGCTGAACAGCTATTCAGAGTTGCAATGAGATTTGAAAAAGAATATGAGAAAAAATAAAAATTAAATGGATAGGATTTGTTTGACTTTGTGTACTGCACCCTTTCGGCCTTTTCCCTAAAAAATGTAGGGACTCAACTTCACACAACACTGCTATTTGATAATAAATTTAACGGTCCAAACAAATTCAGATAAAAACAAATGAAAATTTCTAACACATTTTGAAATGCACATTTAAACAATCAACATTTTTAAAAACTCAAATAATAAACATTCAAGAAATTTTGAAACGTCACGGTGACTTCGTGAATCTCAAGATCAAATCGGCTTAGTCTTTCTGAGGCCCTCATAGGGTGTGGGTGTGTTTGTTCATTGGCGAAATTGCACCTGTACCACTAAAATCGATGGGGTTTGCCCATGTAACATTATTTTTTATTGGATTTTCTCTTTTAGCACTGGATTCATACAAATATTCTCCGTCTAGCACTGCATCGTTGGATCTAGAACCAACGGATTAGAATAGGCACCAAACCATCCATCTGTTAACCATTCTCCATCTCCGTTAGCAACTCGATCTCCCACTTTCTTCTCCGGCGAGCACGCCCAACGACAGCAACGACGACATCATGCCTGCCTTGTTCACAGATTGCACAACGCCTTATACCTTTTGGCCCCGGACACTCGCATGGAAACTAGCCCCCGTCGACTTAGCCATGGAGCCTGGCCATGTAACCCGAGAGGACGGAGCAACCAATGCAAGGTTTAGGGCTGATGCCTGGAAGAGCAGCGCATCGATCTCTAGATCTTGTCGATTGAGAGAAACGGCGCCTCCACCGCCCATGCGAAGTTTCGGCGAATCCACTGTTACGTAAAGCTGCAGCAACCCACCATGTCGATCACCCTCGTTGCAAAAGGGGCCAAAAATCCACATGTGAACTCGCCGCCGTTAGTGACTGCCATGCAATCTCAAGCAGCCGATTGCCCTTCCACCTCTCAAATCGGTATCTTGATCCTATGACTGGAACCATACGCATGACATAGAGGGAAGGCAAAAGCTTCCAGGGAAGAGGGAGGAGCTGTCGATTCTCCCTTGTGGAGAAGGAAGATAAAGGGAGAAGACAGAGTGCACAATCCAATGCTATGTTGGAAATCGGAAGAAAAATAATGCTACTGCAGCAAAACGGTTCAGTTTGTTCATAGGGGTGTGAGTACTCGTGCGTGTTTATGAGTGTTTGCGTCTAAACTGTGTTATTTCGATATTTTGTTCAAAGAACGTCACAAATATACTCATATAATAAATATTCAACATTTTTTGAAACACCAACGAAGCCTACTTGGAACGAGTTTAAGAGTAAAATTAACAACACTCCGTTCAAATAAAAAATTAATTACATTCAACAATGCATGATCAATGTGAAATATTGGACGACTTTGGCTGGCAGGTGGCACAATCCTGGACATCCAATTTGAGATAACACACTTATTTTGGATTACAAATTCGCACAAGCTTCATACATACTCGATATGTTGTTCGCAAAACGTCACGGATAGACCTCAATGATTGATCGAAATCCTAGACGCGGCATTATTTTGTAGTCCCTAAATCCGGCTTCAAAGGAGATCCTCTTCCACTCTTGTTCATCCCGCTCAATGCCATTGACAATCACGATATACAAATCGAAGAAGGCATGCACATCCCTGTTAACTAATAGTGTGAATTTTGCACTAAAAAATTGTCCTAATTAACGTCATCATTTAAAGGATGGAGGTAGTATTTATTTTCCATTATCTAGCATATTGCCTTTTAAGAATTGTACCCTGTTGTTTCTGATTGGCCGTAGGCATGTGTGACTCTGCAAACTGACAAGATGGGTGGGTAGATGAGTGTTGGAGTATAAGTGAAATGCCCGCTTTTCCTCATCAGTTTAGGCTTTTGGGTGCAGTTGGTTGCCCTGCTGACGGATACCCAAATCAGGGTATCCTGATCTAGGATACTTAATTCTGCTAACCGTCTCAGCTTAATTGTGTAGGGCCCACAGGAACAGGCACACGACAACAGAGCGCTCGAGGGGCCCACGGCCGACCCCGAGGGCACATACAAGTTCCGCCTCGCCCGACCCCCAGTCGGGCGGGCCCACGACTTCCGCCCCGCCCGACCCCGAGTCGGGTGGGGTCCATAGGCTCCGCCTCGCCCGACCCCCAGTCGGGCGGGCCCACGACTTCCGCCCCGCCCGACCCCGAGTCGGGTGGGGTCCACAGACTCCGCCTCGCCCGACCCCCAGTCGGGCGGACCCCGAACTCCGCCTCGCCCGACTCCCAGTCGGGCGGGCCCACAAGCCACGCTTCGCCCGACCCCGAGTTGGGAGACTTCGTCGAGAAGATTTTCCTCTGGCAAGGAGGACAGGCATTTACGACGAGTAGCTGGGGAGCCTTAACTCTACCCAGCAACTCATATACTTGCAGGCACGCGATCTGACCTGCACAGTGACACCCGTCCCATCTCGCGGCGCCGCCTGACACCTCGAGTACAGCAGCGGGATGGCTACGGCATCATCATCACCCTGAACAGGGACGAAGACCGGACCGGTGACAAGACGGCTGCGACAGTCTGGGTTGACATCTCGACCACCTGCCCGGCGACCAGGCTGACAGGACGCCGCCTGACTAGAGCCACAGTAGCGGATAGGGATCAGACTAGTGCGGCGCGTAGCCGCGCTGCCCACAACTCGAAAGCCCCGTTCCCATTTGTAAACCGGCTCACTCCTTGACTATAAAAGGAGAGCTGGGTGCATGAGGAGGGGGGATTCTGGACAGAGATACAACGCACACAGACATAGAAAGACACACGAAGAGGCTTGGAGTCTTTCTCCTCCCTCGCCAACACTTGTAGCTCCCCTCTGCAAGTCGAAACACGAACTACCCACGAACTGGACGTAGGGCATCGATTGCCTGAACCAGTATAAACCTTGCCTCTCTCGCAAAACCCTCGCCATCATAGAAGACTGTTAGGCGCCGTAGTTACAAATTTACTTGTCGGCCGGTTTCTTAACACCGACAGTTGGCGCGCCAGGTAGGGGACCTCAGCGCGTTTGACATCTTCAGTTGATGGCGAGCCACGACATCGATTGGGCTCCGGGTGCTCTCGTATACTTCGGGAGCCTGGAGTTCATCGTGGTCCGGGATGGGGGGCTTTCGCGCGTCGAACCGCCGGCACCCCCACAAAGGGCCCTCACCCTCGCCATGTCCGCGGGCGCGGAGCTCGTGGGTATGGCGGAGTACGACTACGACAGCGACGAGGATGACCTCCTCGACTACGACTCCGACGCCGGCAGTCACCATCCTTCGCGCGAGTGCATGGTGGTGGAAGCCGGCGGAGGTAGCCGCCGCAACGTTCACGACGTGGCGGCACAGCCAGACCCTGCAGCGGCCGCGACGACGACGGACGCCGGAGCGGCCGCAGAAGCCGCGCCCCTGCTTGTGACACAGGCGCAGCATGAAACCCCTCCGGCGAGCGCCGACCTCCGGGAGGGCGATGACCTGGAGTGTCTGCTCCAACGCCAACACGAGCTCGCAGAAGCCGCGCGGCGGCTCAAGGAGGAGCGCGAGCGGCTCGAACACGAGGTGGCGCAGCGCCAGGCCCTGCGCGAACGCGTGCGTGCCCATGGGCGCGAAGCCCGGCAGCGGATTCTGGCCGAGGCGGGCAACCTCGTGCCCAGATACACCAGGCCCAGCCAGAATGTCGCCGCGGCTGCGACACTTTTGCGCGCGCTCCCGCAACCGTCCAACGAGGACCAGCGAAGAATCCAGGGGGAGCTCAAGGACCTCCTGGACTTGGCGGCGGTGCAGCAGGCCGAGCGCGAGCAAAGCTCCGCTGCACGGCGGTGGGAATCCAGCGTTTCCTACCGCACGCCAAGCAAGCCGCGGCCACAACCCGAAAGTTCCGTCCACCAAACCCCCGAGCAAAGTGGGACTGGGGACGCGCCGCCGGTCCATCAGCGGATCGGCAGGATCCGCGACGCCCGCGACATTCTGCGGGCAAGGCGCCGCGAGCAAGGGCGAGGTCCACGGTGCGAAACCGAGGACTTTGTCTACGCTCCGCGGCGTGGCGGGAGATTTGACCCGGAGGAAGACAAGCCTCGGGCTCCGGTCCCGGCCGGCCCACGGGCTTTTGGCCGCGCCATCTTGCGGGCTCCCGTCCCCCAGCGGTTTCGGCCGCCCAGCAATATCACGAAGTACAACGGGGAGACGAATCCCGCGTTGTGGCTGGAGGACTACCGCTTGGCGTGCCAGGCCGGCGGTGCCACCGACGAACGGTTCATTATCCGCAACCTCCCCCTCTTCTTGGCCGACTCGGCCAGGACGTGGCTCGAGCATCTCCCGGAGGGCTCAATCCAGGACTGGGTTGACCTCCAGGAGGTGTTCATCGGCAACTTCCAGGGCACGTACGCACGCCCAGGGAACCCGTGGGACCTTCGGAACTGCCGACAGGGCGCCGACGAGTCCCTGAGGGACTATATCAAGCGGTTCTCCAGGCAATGCAACGCGTTGCCCAATCTCGCTGACGCCGAGGTGATCTCCGCGTTCATAGCGGGCACCGGCAACGAAGGGCTCGTTCATGAGCTCGGCCGCAAGAGCCCGCGCTCCATCAAGGAGCTGCTCGACGTGGCCACCAGCTACGCCTCCGGTGAGGATGCGGTCGATGTCCTCCTTCACCGGACTAAAGGCAAGGCAAAGCGGAACGAGAGTTCCGGTGCGGGTCCGTCTGCCCCGCACGACAAGAAGCAAAAGCAGAAGAAGAAGAAGGGCGGCGATCAGCAACGCCGCAACGACGCACTCGTCGCGGCCGTCGAGCGTAAGCAGAAGAAGCCGGCCGTCGACAACGACGGCAAGAACCAGCATTTCGAAAAGATGCTGGAAGCGCCGTGCCCCAACCACGCCTACCCCGTCAAGCACGCCCTCAAGGATTGCGGGCTCATGCTGAAGTTCCTGGGCGCGAAGGCAAAGAAGTCCGACCCCAAGGATTCTGACCCCGGGGATGACGGGAAGGACGACAAGGAGGCGGACGGTGGGTTTCCAAAAACCACCGGCTGCCTCATGATCTTCGGAGGCGAAGGAGTCAGCTCCTCCAAGCGGCGCCAGAAGCTGGAGCGCCGAGAGGTGTACGCCGCCGAGCCGGCGACTCCGGCCTTCCTCAAGTGGTCCGAGGCGGCCATCACCTTCGACCGCGGCGACCACCCCGAGTACGTGCCGCGTCCGGGGCGGTACCCACTCGTCGTCGACCCCATCGTCTCCAACAAGCGCCTATCCAAGGTATTGATGGATGGTGGTAGTGGCTTAAATATTTTGTACGCAGAGACCCTCGATGCCATGGGAGTCAGTCGCTCTCGCATCCGACCTTCGGGCGCACCCTTCCATGGGGTCGTGCCCGGAAAGACGGCCATGCCGCTCGGGCAAATCGACTTGCCCGTCACCTTCGGCACGCCGATCAACTACCGCACAGAGGTCCTCACCTTCGACGTGGTGGACTTCCCCGGCGCGTACCACGCGATCCTTGGTCGGCCATGTTACGCGAAGTTCATGGCCGTCCCCAACTACACCTACCTCAAGCTCAAGATGCCGGGGCCGAGAGGTGTCATCACCGTGAGCACGTCTGTTCAACGTGCTTACGAGTGTGAAGTAGAGTGCTGCGAGCTGGCAGCGGCGCTCATCAACAAGCCCGACCTCCCGGAGGTCGCCAGCGTGGAGTCCGAGGAGACGCCGACTCCGAAGAAGGCGTCCGGCTCGTTCGAGCCATCCAAGGACACCAAGAAGGTTCCCCTCGACCCGTCCGACCCCGAGGGGAAGGCGGTCATCATCGGGGCGACCCTTTCTGCCAAATAGGAAAGCGCGCTCGTCGATTTCCTTCGCGCCAACAAGGACATCTTCGCGTGGAAACCCTCGGACATGCCAGGGATTCCAAGGGAAATCGCCGAGCACTCCCTCAATATCAAACCGGGATCGAAACCGGTCAAGCAGAGGTTGCGCCGATTCGACGAGGAAAGGCGCCGAGCCATAGGCGACGAGCTGGCAAAGCTCCTTGCCGCCGGCTTCATCAAAGAAAGTATCACCCCGAGTGGCTCTCCAATCCTGTACTTGTTAAAAAGAAAAATGGGAAATGGAGGATGTGTGTTGACTACACAAGTCTCAATAAGGCATGCCCAAAGGACCCGTTTCCTTTGCCACGCATCGACCAAATTGTTGACTGGACCGCAGGGTGCGAAACCCTGTGTTTCCTAGACGCCTACTCGGGCTATCACCAGATCCCACTAAAGATCGGTGATCAAGAGGCAACGGCGTTCATCACTCCCTTCGGCTCATATTGTTACGTTACAATGCCGTTTGGGTTAAAGAATGCCGGCGCCACTTACCAACGTTGTATGATCAAGTGTTTCGGTGATCTCATCGGACGGATCGTGCAAGCGTACGTGGATGACATCGTAGTCAAATCCGTACGAACCGACGACTTAGTCGCCGATCTCAACGCCGTGTTCCAACGGCTAAGAGAGAATGGCATTAAGCTCAATCCCGAGAAATGCGTTTTCGGGGTCCCAAAAGGGATGCTCCTGGGATATTGCGTTTCACAACGCGGCATCGAAGCCAACCCAGAAAAAATCGAAGCCATCGCGAAGATGGGGCCGATCAAAAACCTGAAAGGCGTTCAGAAGCTGACCGGCTGCTTAGCCGCACTCAGTCGATTCATTTCCCGACTCGGGGAAAAGGGGTTGCCACTCTATCGTCTCCTCAAGAAGTCCGACAACTTCGTCTGGACAGCCGAGGCACAAGAGGCTCTTGATCACCTCAAGGCCAGACTCTCTAGCGCCCCGATTCTCACCTCTCCGACCGAGAAGGAGCCCTTGTTGCTCTATATAGCGGCGACAACACAGGTGGTCAGCACCGCCCTGGTGGTGGAGCGAACGGAGTCGAGCAAGGTGCTCAAGGTACAACGGCCCGTGTACTTCGTCAGCGAGGTCCTCTCCGACTGCAAGACAAGGTGGCAGCAGATCCAGAAGGTGATATACGCGCTGGTCATCACTCGGCGCAAACTCCGTCACTACTTCGACGCCCATCCGGTAACCGTCGTCTCCTCCTTCCCCCTTGCTGAGGTTCTAGGCAATCCGGAGGTGTCGGTCAAAATTTCTAAATGGGCGTTAGAATTAATGGATCAGGGAATAGAATTTATGCACCCATCTGCCGTAAAATCACATACCCTGGTAGATTTCATCGCCGAGTGGACCGAAACTCAGTTGCCCATAGTTCCTGTCGAAAGGGGATGTTGGCAGCTGTTTTTTGACGGCTCTCTCACAAAAAGGGGTGCCGGGAGTGGGTGGCTGCTCATCTCTCCGAGAGGTGTGCGAATGCAATATGTCATCCGGCTCAATTTCCCAGCATCACACAATGTAGCCGAGTACGAAGCTCTGCTTAACGGCATGAAAGCAGCTGTCGAGTTAGGAGTCCGTAGGCTCGAAGCCTTTGGCGACTCTCAGCTCGTTGTTAACCAGGTCATGAATGAGTCCACCTGCACTAACCCCAAGATGGCGGCCTACTGTGCCGAAATCCGCCGTCTGGAAGAAAAATTCGATGGTTTTCAGGTTGAACACGTCCCTCGGCGGGACAACGAAACGGCCGATTCGTTGGCCAGGCTGGGGTCCAACCGGGAGGTAATCCCGGCAGGCATTTTTGCCTGCAATCAAGACAAGCCGTCCATCAATGATCCTGCGTCGGCCGACCCGACGAAAGAGCAAGCACAAGAACCGGCTCCGATTGAGGCCAACGAGGCCTTGGTCATCGAGCGCGACAAAAACTCGGGGGCTCCCGCCGACCCCCGCGACGCCTCGCCCGACTCGGGGGCTGACCCCGGGTCCCGCGATGACTGGAGGCAACCCTTCATCGACTATCTCCTGCGACAACAGCTTCCGCCCGACCGCACTGAGGCACGCCGACTCGCAAGGCGCGCCAAGACATTTGCGATGGTCGGCGGCGAGCTGTATAAAAAAGGGCACTCTGGAGTCCTCCAACGTTGTATCCCTCTCGACGAGGGTAGGCAGTTACTCCAGGATATCCATGGCGGAACGTGCGGCCATCACGCTGCACCACGAAGCTTAGTCGGCAATGCGTTCCGGCACGGTTTTTATTGGCCGACCGCTGTTGCCGACGCCCAACGAGTGGTGCGCACTTGCGAAGGGTGCCAGCATTATGCTTGTAAAACTCATCTGCCGGCTCAGGCCCTCCAAACCATCCCTATTACTTGGCCGTTCGCGGTGTGGGGGCTGGACCTGGTTGGACCCCTCAAAAAGGCACCGGGAGGCTACACCCACTTGCTTGTCGCCGTTGACAAGTTCTCAAAGTGGATAGAGGCCAGGCCGATCGGCAAGATTGACTCGGCGCAAGCCGTCAAGTTCTTCACCGACATCGTACATCGATTCGGGGTGCCAAATGCCATCATCACTGACAATGGCACGCAGTTCACGGGGAAGAAATTCCTGAACTTTTGCGACCAATACGGCATCCGAGTCGACTGGGCAGCTGTTTCTCACCCCCAAACGAATGGGCAGTGTGAACGAGCAAACGGCATGGTCCTCCAAGGATTAAAGCCCAGAATCTTCAACAAGCTCAAGAAATTTGCCGGTCGGTGGGCGAAAGAGCTCGATGCAGTGTTGTGGAGCCTAAGGACGACGCCGAGTCGCGCCACTGGCTACACTCCATTCTTCATGGTGTATGGAGCCGAGGCAGTGCTGCCGACTGACCTGGATTATGGGGCCCCGCGGGTGCAAGCGTTTGACCCGGACCTCAACGAGCGCTACCTCGAGGATGCGCTCGACCAGATCGACGAAGCACGAGAAGCCGCGCTCCTGCATTCCGCCAAGTATCAACAAGCGCTGCGCCGCTACCACGAACGAAAGGTTAAAGGCCGCGCTTTCGAGGTTGGCGACCTCGTTCTTCGCCTTTTGCAGGGCAATCAGGGCCGGCACAAGCTGACTCCGCCGTGGGAGGGACCATACACCGTTGCGGAGGTGCTCCGGCCCGGAACCTACAAGCTCAAGAACGCCGACGGACGCATACTCGCCAACGCGTGGAACATCGACCAGCTACGTCGTTTTTACCCTTAGCTTGTATCTCCATTTCCTTTTGTACCGTTCAAAGACATGCAAACGAAATAAAAAGAAAGTTCGTTTCTTTCTGTCTTTTTTAAATTCACAACAAGTCCTGACCTGCCGACCGCCGATCCCCGACCCTAACGGCTCGGGGGCTCCACCCGGCGGGCGTGCAAAAAAGGCCGTGTAAAATCCAAAATGCCCATGACAAACGAGCGTCAAGGCCAAGAGCGAAAATTGCGCCGACAACGCGTCCGTGGCTAAGGAATTTACATGAAAATCCTAAGTGTAGGTCCGACTCGGACAGAACTTGAGCGTCGACGATCTCTCGGTCGACTCGACTGGCCGACTCGGGACTCTGACGCCTTGGCGGCTAGGGGCGGCCTGGGTTACCAGTCAGTCGAATGAAAGGTCCAAGGCAATCAGGCGGTCTGAAAGAGGAGGAAGTCACGAAGTGAAAAACACTT